>DWLH01002498.1:0-10717 GCA_018249795.1 Heliconius telesiphe telesiphe | reverse complement strand
CCACGACTGGCCTTTCTACCTATTCAATATTAAAATTTTCATTTAACCTCACGCACTCAGAAAGGCATGTGTTCTTTGAGAGTCTGATTTCGTGACTTTATGAGATACCTACTCGAGATATCTTTGACGTTTTGAATAAAAAATAATAATAAGTGTGATATATAAATTAGACATATTGGCCCCGAGCGCGGCTTCGTCCACTTTATCTATAAGAATATTTATTTAATATTGTTAAAAGCGTATTTTAAAAAAAATATTGATTATTTTAGTATATCACATTTAATAATCTGATCTTGCAAAAATTGTCGTTTTTAAAAGGAAAATATTTAGTTGTTTCTTATCTATAGATTCCGCCGGAATTCCGGGATAAAAAGTTTTCCATATGTTGTTCCACATTCCCCTCTATCTTTTAGTGAAAGTTATAAAAAAATCGATTAACTGATTACCTCGATAAACCGGATTAAACAGAGAGACAGACAGACAAAAAGTTTAAAAAATGTTTTTTTAATATTTTAGTATCGTGTAAATAACTATAAGCGCATTCGAAAAAACACTGCAATTTATTTATTAATAATACAAATACTCGTATAGAAAAAAAAACATTTAAAAAATATTTTTATGCTACACATTTCCAAAAGCAAATCTTTAGGTCATTAAGAAATTTAATTTATTTATTTTAGGAAAAAATAAATTAATTAAATTTCGGGCTTGGGCGGTGTTTTAACTATAGATTCCTTTTCCCTCCTTCTACCCTGCTGTGCGAGGAAAAGTGTGAAAGTGCATAAAGAAATTAGTGTCTAAAGACTTTATTTACTAACTAAACTATTTATTCATCATTTTAAACAAAATAGAAAATTTATTTTTACTATTCTATTAGGTAATTTTTGACTTCATTTTAAGTTTTATCATATTCCAAATTAAATAATTTATATGTACAATGTACATAAATAATGCTTATAAGTAATTACTACGATAATTTTAACATATTTTTCAAGGTACATTTTACTTGATATGTATCAAGGCAATGAGGGTCTGGAAGGTCTGGTCTGGTTCTGTTCATAATATAATTATACTAGCGATCCGCTTGCAGCTTCGCTCGTTTAAACTTGTTTTCATATTATAACCAAAGGATAATATACTTTTTTAAACACATTTAATTTATAAAAGAAAAATAATCATATACATATAACATTATATTAACATTCACATTTATAATATCAGTATAGTATTATATATTATAGAGTGTTACAACAAAAAGTAAAAATAAAAATATTTTTTTCAGTTTTTTTTAGTAAAACTGGGCAATTGATGCTGAAATTTTTTTTCAACCCGTATAATAAACATGGAAATGTTAGCACCACTTTAAATGAAACCATAGTTTTAACTACTCCATAAAACCATAATACAATTTTTTTTTTCCCCAAAAATGCAAAAGTATTTTTTTCAAACAAAATAAATAATAAAATTGTCGTGTTAAAACAAAACGCCATTTGTAAGGACGACGCACTCACACATAAACCTATCAAAGGAACACCGCCGCACACGCCTCATTCCGAAATCGAGTCGTAGGTATTGGCGATAAAGTTCAAAGTTGTTTAACCTTTAGTAGTATTTTTGTAGTAGTAAGTGTTTACGTTATGGGGATCTATGCGTAATCGCGTCACACAAAATACAGGTATGGATAAAAATCGTGAAATTAAAAAAAAATCCTACGTCCAAACTGTTGAGGCATCTTGATTAATTTCTTTAGGTATGGGTTTGAAATATTTTACCCTATATGCTGTTTCCGTAAAAGGAGCGCTGCCTCTTCCACTCTGTATAAACAATTTACAGTGTATAAAATATTTAGAAAACCGCTAAAAGGAAAATTTTACTGAACTACCCTCAAACGTCACATCCATTAAATATGACTAAGTCGTCTAAGCTATATAAATATGAAATATTCCTGGAAATGTATAATTAATTCACCGCTCTTAAATCCCTTATGGAGTATTAAGCATTGAAAAGTGATTTTTTCCATTGGCAACGTTGTGTGGGTTGACTTAATCTTTTTTTTAAAATGGCTCGATTTTGCATATTGCGAAAAAGGCAAAGGAGACTTATGGTCCATCCACACTATAGTGCCGGTCATAGTTCGTTCTCGGTCTAACCGAGTTCAGTCGGATAAAATCATAAGATTTTGTAGAATGTACAATTTACATTATACAAATACACCTTCATCACGTTTGAGTCTTTATTCGTCAATAGTCAAAGACGGACGTATTGAACTTGTAATAATAAATTTAATCAGACTAAAAAATAGAAAAAACAAAAATTATAATTCGGCTTTAATGACAAAGCTTCCCATTTTCTGGTTTCACAAGAGCGAATCTACCATTATGGACACGATGGGCATGCCCACAACCCTAATTGAATTATGACGTCACACTTTCTGATTTTCATTTAGCTTCTGGGCTTATAATATTGATAGGCTGACGATATAACCATAAATATATAAATATAGTTCTTGATACTGAACTTGGAACGTAGAAGTAACCATTTTTACAAGAAAGCAAAAAGTGATCGCAAGCGTGTTCATACTGTGGCTCGCATTTGTCCCATTTTATTTTTGAAGGCTAGATCCACCTGTGGCTCTCCCTTGGCCCGTTATATGGTTTAGACCACTGGTTCCCAACCAGTGGTCCGCGGACCACCAGTGGTCCGCAGAAGCCTAAATATGGTCCGCGAACGATTTTAATTTTATGACTGGGGATGGTAAGGCGAAGTTTCTGTTTAATTATCACAATTAATTTTTATTATACCTACATGCATGGTGGTCGATGGTACCAAGAATGATATAAAAGTGGTCATTGATCAAGAAAAGGTGGGGAGTCTAGACCATATGTTTTCATTTGAGGTACGAAACCCTAGGGTTCCGTACCTCATATGAAATAAACCTTACCCTTCATCATAATTCATTTATTTTGTTGTCCGTATGTTCGTCTGTCAAGAATCTCAAAATCGCGTGTGCGTGAAAAAGCTGAAATTATACAAAAATATTCTAAGTTAATGCATTCAAAAGATAAAGCAACGCATTCATTTATACATCGTTTTTGCTGCTTTTTGATTGGAATTCGCCGCGTATTCAAAACCAAATGAAATTTGAAACGAAATGACAACTTACAATAAAAACAAAGTAAAGAATCTGAAAAGTAAATATTTATAGGTATAATATTATAAATACGTGTTTATAGTTCATTTGAAAACTTTTCATAACTTGTATTTCCCGTTGATCTGCAATGCTAATATTGGTACGGAACCCTCCACGGCCTGCACTTAACCGGTTTTTTTAATATATCATTGTAAATAATTTTAAAGTTGGTCACTAACTATACAACCATTTTCCTGATACTTTTTTCTTAATCCATACAGCGAACGAAGCGAATATTTATTTAAATATAAAAATATAAAAAAATTATACATTAAAATAACCTTAATAATTAAAAAATATTAAAAAAGTAAATAATTAAAAAACACCGGACAAGCACGAGTCGAGCTCGCCCACCAAGGGTACCGTACAAAAATTTGTGGTCTCGAGCTTTTTCTGAAATTCAAGCATAGCTTAGCCAGAGCCCTTTCATCTGATACCTCACTTGAACTAGCGACTTTAATACCACCATTTAGTACGTACTGCCTGTAGAAGCTAGCTGTCAAAGTTCATAATTCGAGGTCAACCAGATATATCCTATTAATTTTGATACGCTTTATAGTGTCAAAGTACGCGCTTTATGCGATACAAACGGCCATGTATATTCTTCAAGTAAATGTAGTAATATGATTTTTTTTGCAGAAAATCATGGGGCCGTAGATTTGAATATATGGTTTCAATTTCAACTCGATGTCCCCAAGCGTTCCTGATCTTATAAGAGTTCCTATTCCTTAAAAAGTACGGAACCCTAACAATAAACCATCATCATTTTGAGATGGTGCTTATTTATTTTTTACTTTAGACTTTTAGACGTGTCAGTCGAAGACAATTTAATTCGTTGATGTCACGAAGAACGATAGATCCAAAGTAATCAGATCAGAACATTTTATTAATATTTATTTAATAAATGTTTTCAAATTTGAGGCCAGTCGTGGCGCAGAGGCACAAAGTGTCCCTTTCAAAGGGGCACAAAGTTAGAATGATTGTAAAATCGACTGGTTGTGGGTTCGATCCCCACTCGAAGAGATAAAATATTTACTTACATTTATATCATTTCTTCGCTCTAGTGTCGAAGCAAAGCGCGGCGTTGAGTTTCGCCACTCAACACGCAATGCCTCCAGAACTCGGCGAAAAGTGTGGAACGGTGTGTCCTGACACTAGGTTCCCTCTGCTTACCCTGCTGTATCCGGGAGTCAGCGTGAAGCTGATATATTTATTGATTTTAATTTAATCTACTAACATACATTAATACAACAAATTCAGGATTTAAAACTAACTTCTTTTTTCTTCTAATTCTCAAAAGCTGAGAAATGCATACACTACACCAACCTAAAGCAACGTCAACGTCAACGTGTTCACAAAAACTTAAAAGGTTATTAACCTAGTTTAAGTAGCCGGGTATCCAGTATTTAATGCAATTATAGCCTAACGTAATAGACGATCAGGATTTTGCCCTATATTTATGTGCACCGTGGAATACTATGGTATTGAACGCGGTAGTAAATTGAACCCACAACGGGTCCAAGTAATGAGATTGTCGCGCCACTTAACTATTTAGACTGTTTAAGTTCGTGTATTATGTTTTTTTTTAAATCGTAAATATCATTAGAATAAGAAAAAAATAATTTCATGTATCTAATCTTATTTTTTTAAATTTAAATACATATAAAAAAAATTCTAAAAAACTACCACATAAATGAAATAAACGTACTAAAGGTCTTTTGTTAATGTTTCCCTAAGCTTACACTTCCTGTTGCTCATATAGTCCAATTATAGACGAATACTTGACGATAATATCAGATGAAGCAGAAGCCAAATCAATACATTTCTTATGTATTAGGGTAAAATATGCACGGATCTAAGATAATATTATAAACCTAGAGTTTTGCTTGGTGGACTACGCTAATCTCAGGAACTTCTGATATACATTGAAATTTTGCTTTTAATTTTGTGTACTTCAATTCGTCCAGCAAAAAAATGGACTATATTCAATAATCATGTCAATCGGTTTACGGTTAGAGTTATCTTGGAATGTACCATACTTCACTTCTAGTTATTTTCATTTGACCACGGGGGCGAAGCCGCAAATAAAATATAGTATATTAAACTCTGTACGCATCTCCTTGATATAAGATGAGAACTTGTTATTAAAACGATCCGTTCTACTCGTTTCGAACATTTTAAAGGGAATTAATGTTACGATTTTGACAGACTTAGTGATTTTTTTTAATCAAAAATTTTTTTTATACCTATAAGTAATAATCTCATAAATCTTGATTGAGTTTCAAGTGTGCCTATAGTCAGATTTTCTAACTTTTGACAGCGGTCTCATATATATTTATATTTATTCTACCTAATTATTATTTTTATTATCTATCGAAAAATGAGTGAAATGAAAGATGTGTAACAATAAAAAATAAAAAGAAAAAAAGTCGTTTAAAATTGAATTAAAACATTAAATCGCACTCGGTTTTTTAAAAAAAAAACTTTTTAAATAAAAACAAAAGGATACAAAATTCAAGTTCGTTATCATATTTTTATTATTATAACAATTCATGTCACCTTATGTTTTTAAAATAACCTCCTACATTTATCCACATCATGGTTTATACCTATAAACATGCAAATGTATATTTTTTATGTTAGTGTTTTCAAAGATAGCGGAACAATATATATATAAGGAAAGAGAATATTTTAAACTAGTGAGCTCCGTGCGGCTTCGCCTGCTTCTTTTTTGGTTTAATATTATTTAAGTATATTTAGGGGATTTTAGTTGATTATTTTAGTATTTTTATCTATACACTTCATAAAACGTAATTTAAATAATTTTATTATGTTTTGATTTTGAAAATGTCGTATTTAATAGAAAAATATTTAGTTATTTCATATATGTATATCTAGGTACGCGCGCACGGCAATCGCAGTTTTTCCCGTGACAATCCCTACACTGCGATAATTTCGGGATGACAAGTATATGAACCAATTTTTATCAAATAATATCAGCTGTTCCACAGATTAGCCCGCACAGACAAACAGAAAGACAGTTTGTTAAGCTTAAAATAGTTTGTGTTTTAGTATCATGTAGATATATGCACTTGAAAAAAACTCGGTTATTTCGAAATCAGAGATAGACACTTCAGTTTTACTTATATGTATAGAGTAAAGGTGTATATCGTGGTAATCACTCGCGGGAATTTCGGGATAAAAAGTAACTAATATGTTGCTCCTCTATCGGACAGTGAAAATTCTATAAAGATAGGTTTAGGTTGTCCAGAGATTTGCCCGAACAAACAGATAGATAAAAAAAATATTTGTTTGTGTTTTAGTGTCTATATGCACTTAAAACACGGTTATTTTTTAATTACACAGATAGACTAAAATGTATAGATTCAAATTGTCCTTTATATTGAAAATATCTTTTGCTAAGGTATTTTAATGATTCTTAATTATTTAGCTAACGTATTGCCCCCATTACGTTCTGCTTCACATTTTCCAGATCTTTAATTTAGCTGATTATGTTCTTATAGTGATTTAGTTGTAATAATTCAGCTGGGCTGCTATAATTATTCATGAAATGTTCTAGTTTCCAATTTTTAAAAGACAATAGAAAACTCTCATCACGTTTAAAAAACTTTCGTTATGGATGATTTATTTTAGTTTAGTTGGACTGTTATTTTGTTCATCAGACGTTCCAGATCTTCAATTTTTTATATGTCAGTGGAGAATGCTCAGACCGCTACCAATTTTTGTTATGGACACATTTAATAATTTCTTACAGTTTAGCTGGACTACTACGGTTTAGCATCAGGTGTGGAAGTCTTCAAAATAAAATATAGCCTAGATCCTGCCCAGAGCTAATAGCTACACAACTAAGAAAGTTTCGTTAAAATCGGGCCAATAGTTCAAAAGATGTGCGTGTACAAACAGACAGATAAAATTTTTTAAACAATCATAGATTCATGTTTTATTAGTTATTTTAAGCCAATCTACATTGTGTTATTTTAAACCAACTTACATATTCAATGTACAGACACATTTTTTTAATTTTTTTATTATAGTATAGATAAATACTTCCCCAGGTGGATATGGAATGCACAACAACAACATTGACTGGTGACTATCAGTCAGTCTCAAGACGGCGTCGATTTCATAATAATTTTATTAAATATTAATTGTATGAGTGAATGGAACTACATTAATAAATCAAAATATGATGTGATTTTATTTGTATATTAGCATTTTTTGAATGTCTGTCACTAAACAGAAAAACTCCAATTCGGTTAATATTAAAATTTAATATCCTGTTAAAGCTATAACAGTTTAGATTAAAATTTTCGCTTTTTGCAAATTTCGCATTCCCCAGCATAAATTCGCATTGTCTTGTATTGTTTAGTTAATTATTTTTTTTTAATTTGTTTTTGCATAATTTTTATTTTTTTTATTTATTTATTTAATAATTGCTATATGCAAAAATATTATATTTTATTACAAATAATATGAAGTATACTTAATATTTTAAAATATTTAAATATAAATAATTATAATATTTACTAACTCACATACATACGGTCAATGACTCAGTCCGTGCATTCAATAAGCAATCAATGAACAATTTTTATCAATCAAGATTTGCCTGTTTAAAGGACATAATATTTAGAATTGACATGTATATATTTATTATATAGTTTAATTCTGAATTTAAAATAAATTAACGTAACTAACTTTAAAACATCAAAAAAACGATCATCATATTATTCAAGAAAAAAATATGAACTGTTTCCAACTTAAACGTCACTTTTATAAAGTAAAAAATAAAAAATAGCGCGAAAATTAATTTAAAATGAAATGACATCTAAAGAAAACAGACTATAAATCATATATAAAAGTTAAAGATTAAAAACAAAGACATAGTTCGCGTTACATTTACAATATACATATAGAAAAATATAGTTTTTATTTACCTCGATATGAGGAAAATGCAGATCAGTATATCACAAGCGCTTTGCGAGCGCGCTGGGAGCAGACTGCGATAGTGTTCACTGTTCAGATTTTCGTTCACCGGTGCCATGCTTTTGAGACGCACTTTAAATACGATTATAAATCATGCTAATTTTCGTACTCGCGATCGTAGAGCTTACAATTATGTATTTATAAGTATAATTTACTCATATGTATATTTTTCAGCTGCATGCTGTATCCCGCATTTAGCTGGGTAGGTGAGAGAGCCTAGTATTAAGACACTCCGCTACCCACTTTCTGCCGAATTCTTGAGGTATTGCGTGTTGAATGGCGGAACTCAACGCCGCGCTTTGCCTCGACACCAGAGCGAAGAAACGAAAATATTCGAAACATAATATACTTTTATTACTATCACGACCTGTCGCGTTTACAGGCGCAGGAAGAGCAGGCAATATTATAATTTTCCACAGCTCGTCAGTAAACAGAGAGAAGCTGATGTTACTTCACTTCACTCTTCATCCCAAGCCCTCTTAGAAACATGACGTGAGATCGAAACATAACGTCGCGTTTTGTCTAATCGTATCGGGTTGAGGATAATATTTTTATACATAAATATTCCAAAAAGATTAATTTAAAACTTCCATAATTACATTTTTAATACCACGGGGGTCGATTATAAAACGACGAGCTATATTTATTACTAGCGACCAGCACGCGGCTTCGCCCGCTTAAATTTGTGAATTATTGATTTGCTTAAGTACAGGGAATTACGTTCCTGTTTTAATAAATAATGTATGCTTGCAACGCACTTAAGATTTCTAAAGTGAAAATTATTAAAACCATAGGATGGCATATTCGATTTTCATTAAAATTATAAAAAAAAATTATTGGGGGCATTTAACAAAGAAATAAAACCAGAAACAATGATATTTAAAAAAATTGTCTGTTCGTTGGTTTTTCTGGTTGTCGACACTTCTCTAAGAAACGACTTAACCGATTAAATCAGGGGTTCCCAACCTTTTCTTGATCAAGGACCACTTTTATATCAATCTTTGTAGCAGGGACCACTATGCATGTAGATATAATAAAAACTAACTGTGATAATCAAATGAAAACTTTGCCTCACCATCCCCAGTCATAAAATTAAAATCGTTCGCGGACCATATTTAGGCTTCTGCGGACCACTGGTTGGGAACCAGTGGTCCGCAGAACCGCAGAAGCTGATTTGAGGGGATTTGAGGGGAGTTGTATAATCCGTTTAATGGTTTTTATTAACTTTTTATTGTCATGTACGAATGGTGTAATGATTAAATAACTGCCTTATTATAACAGATTAGAATTTGATCAAAATACATTTTATATTTTGAGATTAAAATTAAAATAACATATAATATCTTTTTTTTTTTTAGCTTCACGCTGTATCCCGCACACAGCAGGGTAGGCAGAGGGAACCTAGTGTTAAGACACTTCGTTCCCCACTTTCTGCCGAATTTTGGAGGCATTGCGTGTTAAGTGGCAGAACTCAACGCCGCGCTTTGCCTCGACACCAGAGCGAAGAAATGAAAATATAAATTTAAGTAAATATTTCATCTCCTCGAGTGGGGATCGAACCCACAACCAGTCGATTTTACAGTCACACCCTGTGCCACTGCGCCACGACTGGCCTCAAATATCTTATATATTATATATATATATCTTATATATTATATATTTATTTAAATGAGAATGTATTTTTTGTTTAATAGCTTCTAATAGTTATTACAACGCATACATGATAAGAACATTTTAGAAAGTTGTTTAATTCTATTAGAATTATAAAAACTATCAACATTTTTATAGTTAATAAAATATTTTCTCAAATTAAAAAAATGTCTATGTTTTCCACCTGAAAAACACTAAAGGGCGATAAAATGTTAAATATATATAAATATATAGATACCACATTAGTACTGGTAATAATAATTGAAAAAAATAAACGATTAAGATATACTGCGGGATACCTTTGTATGCAACGTTTAAAGCTGTTCATTATGACAGAATATAAAACAGTATATCTATAGAGGAATTACACACTCCTTTTATTCTTTCACAATACATATATTTTTTAGATATCCCTCAGCAGCTCTGTTCTAGTTAATTTGCATATTTTCCTTTGAAAATTAGATATTGTGGCATAACTCTAACAGTTACTCTTGGTATTGTTTTTGTAGATATTGATGTCTTCTATAAAATTGTAGTACATCACTTTGCTCTATTGTCAATAATTTCCACAAACGTACGCGATATAAGGTTTTTTTGGTATTTTTTACACGTTAATCGTCTAATTGTAAAAGAAATTTCCAAATCGGTCCCATAGTTTCGGGGCCTATTCAATTCAAATAAAGAAACAAAAAATCTAATCGATTGTCTTCATAATTTTAGTGATATCGATGCAACTTCCCCCCCATCCCCTCAGAGTCACGTCGTTACGGTGCACGAGGCCACACACTCCGCATTTTTTATTGTTACATGATTTTCTTTAGATTGATATTT
The DNA here is from genome assembly GCA_018249795.1 of Heliconius telesiphe telesiphe. NCBI lineage: Eukaryota > Metazoa > Arthropoda > Insecta > Lepidoptera > Nymphalidae > Heliconius > Heliconius telesiphe. The sequence goes on along the minus strand of DWLH01002498.1, from coordinate 39 downwards.
TTAAATTCGTTATATCTTTTGAATGGAATGTCCGATTTT
>DWLH01002497.1:0-10718 GCA_018249795.1 Heliconius telesiphe telesiphe | reverse complement strand
AAAGAGATGAAAATGGAGATGATTCACTGATGCTAAAGCACATAAGCTGTTAAATGCAATCCTTAGTTCACTGAAAAAAATATATTTTATGTTAATAACTTATACCTATACTTATATATTATATAAAACCTATACTTATATATTATATAAAGTTAATAAATATGCTTGAGGGCAAGATCGACTGGTTGTGGGTTCGATCCCCACTCGAGATGAAATATTTATTTACATTTATATTTTTATTTCTTCGCTCTGGTGTAGAGCCAAAGCGCGGCGTCGAGTTCCACCACTCAACACGCAATGCCTCCAGAGCTTGGCGGAAAGTGAGGAACGGAGTGTCTTAACACTAGGTTCCCTCTGTCTACCCTGCCGTGTGCGGGATATAGCGTGAGGCTGATTTAATTTAATTTAAGTATGCTTGTAAAAGATGGTGTACTTGTAATATAAATGACTTGTTCTGCAGCAAAGACTAATATATACATCAAGTCTTTTTATATATCAAACAATTTCTTTTAGGATAAAGAAATAAGAAAAACACATTTTTATATTTATCTTCATTTGCAACATGCAAAGAAGCATGTATATATTTAAAAATTTTACTAGATGTCTTGTTAGCTTCAGTATACCATATACCGCATATAGCAAGGGGGGAAGAGGGAACCTACTATTAAGACACTCCATTCTCCACATATCTTAAAATGTCCATCAACACCAGATTCTATTTTGTTACTAGGGTAAGTAATGAAAAGAATTATTTCCCCCAACCCTCTTATAAGTTTAGAAGTTTATAATATTAGAAGAGGTAATTTTAATATAAAATTTTTGAAACTTACATTTCTTTGGCCTCTAACATTAAATCTATAGCCAACTTTAAGCTATCCTTAGTAATGATTTGAGGTAAACACTTGTCCATAGATGGACAAAGTAGTGAATGATATCTTGATATAGGACTTACATTCACTAGTGCTGTATGAGTATCTGAAATTAATTAGAAATTCGTGTAAATTAAGCAACTTCGAATACAGCACAAATTCGATATATTAGTTTTTTAGCTTCAAGCTGTATCTCGCCGCATGGTAGGCACACGGAACCTGAAAACCTAGGGTTAAGGCCCTCTGTTCCCATTAAGACACTTCTGTGTTCCACATTCAGCCATTGCATATTGAGTGGTTGAACCCAAAGCCTCACTCTGCCTCTTTAAAAAAGTATATATATATATATATATATATATATATATATATATATATATATATATATATATATATATATATATATATATATATATATATATATATATTTTAAAACACGAGTAAACCTGGACTAAATTTAATAGAAATTTAAAAGTTACATAAAAGTTTTAGAAACTGTATTTCTTTGTTTACATTTTGATTCATGCCACAATGAATAGTATGATAATAAAGCAATAAAATATACAAAAGAATGTACACAACTGCAGTTTTTCCTAATTTTGGCAACATAAAAAGTCCTAATCTTTACTTAATAATGAGTTTAGAGTGTATCATTGCATGGAAAACAAACTAAACCAACTAAAGAACAGTTGATAAGTTGTGTGTGTGGTTTTTCAATTTTTTTTCTCTACTTTTGATTATGTTCTTAGTTTTGCAAAAGTTCAGAAAGCCTTCAGGGCAGCCAAGACTGATCAACCATATTGTAAATTATTTTTTTAATAAATTGTTTAAAATTTTAATCAAAAGGTGTTATGTGGAGTTGAATGTAAATAAATATTTTTTTTATTATTTATCAGTTTCACAATGTATACACTCACCAATAGCCTCTTCTTTCATAATAAACATGAGTTCTTGTATGGATGCTTTGTTAAAATTAAACTCTTCATGATTAAAAGGCTGAAGCAAATTTAAAATATTTTGAGGTAATCTTCGCTTTCTATATCTATTTAAATTTAACTGAAAAATTTACAATAATGAATGTATTTTTTGGCTAGAAAAACAGTGGTTTGAAAGACGTCGATTGTCTAAATATTTATTTATGTTTAATATTTAGTAATAGTAATTCAGCATCATTTAATAAAGATAAAATAATATGAAATAGTAAACAAAAGATACCTGTAACAAATACTTCTCTACAAATCTCTCATGTATCTCAATATTGTAACGAAAAACATTAGTGTTAGTGTAAATATCTTGCCATTTAAGTTTTATAAGTTCTGCAAGTTTTATCTTTCTATCAATTTCTATATTATTGTACAATATTGGTTGGTAAAAGGTAAACACCATTTTGACTTTGAAACCTTATTTTAATATTATTTAAATTTAATAATATATAAGTAACAAAAAGTTTACGAATTACTAAATCAATAACTAAGTCGGTGTAAAAATATTGATTAGATTTTAATTGTTAAAAAAATCCATTTGTAAATTTTGTAATTTGTCATTTGATCATTTGACTTTGAAGTTTGATTTACTATATAGTGTTTGCAGCACTAAAAAATTGTAACACGAGACTTTTGCTACAGTTATACATGCTCATTACTAGCATGAAATCATGCTATTATTGAGCAAGTGTATCAAACATTGCATGCAAGCATGTGTGTCAAAGCATTGCTAATAATGAGCATGCTTGATGCTAATTTTGAACTTGCTGCTGAAAATCGACAGTCAATAGATATTTAAGCAGACTACCTGCAGCGCGGGGGAAAAGGGGCGTGCTATGAGTTTAACGTGTTTGCTTTTGCCTGCTACACACGTAACGATATATCTTAACGATAAATGTACGAAAACTAGATTGATAGAGTTATCGGTCATGTGTATGACAAATTGACAAAATTTATCGTTCTCATTAAAGGAATCAGTCTCCATTGCGGTTGCACAATTTATCAAAGCGTATGGATGGCAATCGTTCGATTCGACAGTACTTCACGTGACTCATGGGAGAGTGGACGTGTGTCACTGCAATATGTCGGATGAGGGAAGAGGTGAACTTCGCGAACTAAAACTAAAACAGATTATTGGTTCGATTACCACTAGAAATAAATAAAACCCCTAGAAAATTTGAGGTCAATCGTGGCGCAGGGGCACAAAGTGTAGCTGTGAACGCGACAAGTTGTAGGTTTGATTCCCACTCGAAAAATATTTAATTCTCTCACTCATCGTCAATATCATAATTTAAAAATTCGCTCCGAAAAATTGATATAATCATCCTCATAATAATATCAATTTTTCGGACCGAACACATTTAATAAACTAGTCTTTACTAGTTGTGGCGCAGGATCACAAGCGTGCAACTGTATTCGCGTCAGATTGTAGGTCCGATTCCAAAAAAATGTATGGCAAAATAGCTAAATCAGGCTAGTATCGCAAAAGCGTCATCATTTGCCATTGTGGGCGACGTGTTTCCTGCGTAAGCTTCTGTGGAGAACTGACGATTGAAGTCGATATCGGAGTCGTGTGGAGGCACTATGAACGTTGGATTTATCTGCATATGTTGAAACTATATGTTGAATAATGAGTGCCTATGCCTTATTCCTTCTTATTTTTTTTCTTGACAAAAGTTTTGGTATACATGATATTGCAATCAAATGAATAATTTTATTTAATTCTATAGAGGGCTACAGAGAGGTTGGTTTTCCACGTTTCACCATCTGCACTGCAACACTGGCAGAGAATTTCATAGGCTATTGAGTATGGAAGTTTCCAGTCCCCTTTTAAAGAACATGTGTGTACTTATATTCGAGCATTCTTAAAAGAGCATGCTAAATATAAATTTAAGTAGCACGCTCGTTTCAAGCATGCTAATAAGCATACCACTTATTGAGCATGTGTAATTGTAGCTTTAATATGTCGCTTACACGCTTGGTAAGCCATGGCGAGTATCTACCAACACAAAAAATATGAACGGGTTATAGGTATGGCTTGGCTTGTCACAGATGACATATTATATTAATAAAAAATTTGTTCATTTATAATTTAAAATTCACGCGCAGGTTTTGATATATTCTTTAAAGAGTGTGTATTATGCTCTTGTACAATCAATTTTATCGTACTGCATTATCGCCTGGGGTGGTATAGGTAGAACTAAAATGCTGCGTTTAGAGCGAACACAGATATGTATTCTCAAAGTTATGTTGTTCAACTACTGAATTATATCGAGAACCAAATATTCTCTCAGTAAGAAAACTCTTTATACTTAACAGAATTCTACGTAAACACTCACAAACACCCTATAATAAACAGTTGATCATCAGTAAGCGAAGATCTGACTTAGTATGTAAAACTCATTACAGTAGATTGGCGTTGTGTAAACAATACTATACCTAGCTAAATAATTAACATATACCCTTGATGTCTACGAGCTTGTAAGCGCATTACTTCGAATTGGCTAAAAGGCATGACATATGAGGAAACTGAAAATTTAATCATCATATAATACGATTAATACCCATGACTAGAGGTGTTCGTTTTATTATATAACTGAACAAAAGAACCGATCTCTAAAAAGAATATTTGATCCGTTCAATTTCAGAACAACTTTGCGTTCATTTTTTGTCGCGTTCTTTTTGATTGACTCTTTAAACGATCGCTCCGTCCGTCTGCGATCATTCGCGTCACAAGAGAGAGGTATAGCGCCATCACGCTCACACGCACTCTTATTCTCGAATTTGGAATCCTTTGGGAGCGAGGATGGTAAGTCGTAATTGGTGAATATTTTTCACATTCTAAATTATGCTCTAATACCATTCGATATGTAATAATATACAACTATAATAGTAATGAGTACTTACATTTATTACACTTAAAACGTTAGATTTTTATTATGGTAATTTCAAAATTCTTATTAGTATTTGAGAAAAATTATTTTAAGTGTTATTACGGATTTCACTTTTAATGGTTATATGTATTAATTAGAAGGACGCTGTTAGTTTTTGTTCTTTTTTTTTCGCTTTCTTTTGCTTTTATTTGTTTATATTTAATTACGTAAGTGTTCCTTTTACGTTAGTGAATCTTATTTTAGATTTAATAAGTTTAGATTTATTTTTCTTTTCTTAAAAATGCCACGAGGAGGGCAAATATGGAAGTATTTCAATATTGCGGAACATTAAATTACCGCTGTGATATATAATAAGCTTTACGCTCTTACCCACGTACAGAAAGGTAGGCAGAGGGAACCTAGTGTTAAGACACTCCGATTTTTTTAAGATATTGCGTGTTAAGCGAAAATAAAAATATTAATAAATAACAATTCATTCCCTCGAATGAGGATCGAATCCACAACTATGTATATGTGTGCCCATTTTATTGGTAGTCTATATTAATTGTTAATTGTAATTTAATTTTAATTGGAGTTTTATTCTAGAAATAAAGATTTTATATTATTATTATGAATGCCTTAATTGACCTTCTTTACTTTTTTAATAAATAGTATGCGGATAATATACAATCGACCTTTTTTAATTGTCTTTTGAAACTTATATTTAGATATAAATTATATATAAAAAAAAGAAAAAAAAACACTTAAAAATAAACTGAAAACACAATACTGAACATATAAAGAGAACTGAACGTAAAACTGAACATGTTCTTTAAACTGAACATATCGTTTGTTCTCGTTCACAAAAGTGAGCTGTTGTGCGCACGCACGCATACACACACAAACACACACACATACACAGACACACACACTCGCGTACATACACATAAACTCATATATACACACAAAATTTTGTTTGGAAAGTGGAGAACGAAGTGTCTAACACTAGGTTCCCTCTACCTACCCTGCTGTGTGTATGAAGCTGGTTTTGCTATCAATGCTTAACGGGCAGGCTATTTTTTATTATAGATTATACGCTCAGCAGAGCGTTCAATCTATAATAAAAACCGCTTCCTACAATCATTAATTCGGTTTCATATTACTACATTACTGATTTTATTATATTTTTCACTCATATATTTTGTTGTTTCTGATATGTAAATGTTGGTTTACTAAATTTCCAGTTGGCGTTGGTCATTATTAAATATTAATTATGAATAAATTATTATGAATATGAATTAACAATTATATATTATAATTATGCCTATTCTTACTTATATTATAAAAAAAATCTTATATAATTAATTAACAATGGATTTTGGATATTGTATTGCATAAATAATAAATGGCGAGAAGTTAGTGTTCCTCAAGGTTGCTAACCTGTAAAATGAAAGGGGTGCTTTCTAAAGACGGTGAAATTTTAACAGAACAACCGTTTTGCAGCGATGGGCGGAATTTTACAAGGAGATGTATGAATGTGATGAAGCCTCGAGCGAAATTATGGGAGATACTACTCCGGTATAATGTAAGCGTACCCGCGCTGCAGACTGTAAAGTCTCTTTACTTTCTTTCTTTAGAGTAGGAGCTGGCATGCTGCCTTGGTTTGACATTCAATCAGATGTTAAACAAGGATGCCCCATGTCAATTTGGTTGTTCAATTTGTATTTGGATAGTTGTCTCCAAGAAGTGAAACAAAGTGACATGGGACTGAAAGTACTAGCTGACTTGAGTGTAAATTGCCTGCTGTACGCAGATGATGCAGTGCTCATTAACCGGTAACAGGGTTAACGGACCCTTAGCTGCATTGATGAGACAGCGAAACGTCAGCACAGCTGCACGCTTGACCGTACACAATGCAGTGTTGGTACTGATGCCGTTTTACGGCAGCGAAACGTGGTGAGCGGTCGGAGGTCGGCGGAAACCTTGGTTGACCTACGAAGACACAGTATCAAAGATATTGGAGGAACGGCACGTAAAAAGCATGCGGACCCCGGAGGGCATGTATGAAGAGGTTGGTGACAGTGGATGCAGAAAAGAGGCGAAAGAGGTATGCAGAGACCGTAGCGTTTGGCGCTCTATTTTCTCTGACTACCCCGCTAGGGATACAGGGTGAAGCTAAGTAAGTGAGTATAAATAATGAATGAAAATTGATAGATACTCTATAATAAATTTCTTTTAAATCATATGTGACAAAACCTTAAATAGAATAAAATATGTATGAAAAGAAAATAATAGTTTATTTTTCAACATTTTTCATTTTAACCTTATTGGGGTTTAAAGGATTGTTCTCATCATAAAGGCATAATATGTCAATTATTTTTTGTGATACCTTTGCAGCTTCAAATGAATTCATTTTGCTTAATTTTTTTGTGACGGCTCTCCCGACTTTAGCATATTTTCTACTTTCTAAGCCAAACACATCATTCTGGACACCTTTGAATACAGTTACTAAATTTTCTGCTATACTTCTACAACTTATAGAATTTGTTGATAAATTTTTCTCTGACAATTGGTCTGGCTCAGTATAAAATGCTGTTTCAGGTACATTCATCTCTTCTTGAAAATCATTCTGGAATATAAAAATAAAATACTTATTAAAACATTTTTTGAAAATAAAAATATTTTGATGGTATTGAAGAAGTACAGTTACGATCCATGCTATAAGTAAAATTACTATACGTATTGTCAAAATATTTTCTATCCATTGTATGGTAACATCACTGAATAAATTGAAACATCTTGAGGTAAGTAAATTTATGCACCTTAGTTAACGTTAGGTCTTGGACGAATGAATTATCTTCTTTTTATTACTCTGATAAGAAAATAAAGTGTGGCATTGAGTTCTGTCACTTAAATGTCTCAAAAATCTCTGGCCGTGAGTGGGTAAAAGTCTACTTAAACAAGATTTTCTGTCTATCTGTATATTTTCTACATATATCAGACTAAATGTAAGATACAGTAGGAAGCTAAAAAAAGTACATACCTCTCCTTCTGCCATGTCTATACTGTCTAACATTACTTTTTCTGTTCTATTGACTTTCCTTAGAAACTGACATGCATCCCACAAATGCCAATTGACTTTGTATTCCTAAAATATATACATTATCATAGAATAAAAGTATTATCATAGTCAGTAATGGAATAGAAACAAAAACAATTCTCAATGGGAATTGATCAAAAATTAAATAAAACTGGAAGCAGTAAACGTCTTAATCATAAATTAAGAGTGTAAAACATACCTCTCCATCATTTTTTGCTTTGCTAGCCTTAATTTTTCTTAAATAATTAGAAAACGTTGATCTTATATTTGTCCATCTATCTTTCACCGCTTGACCTGTAAATTCATAGCCATATTTAGCTGCAAATTCGGCGTAAGTACTATCTCGATGTTCTACTGATGTGTACTTTGGGTGTTTTGGATTCCAAATATTTGGTTTTTTGTGTATATAATTTACCAATCTTAAATTCATTTTTTTCGTCCAAAACACTTTTTCTTTGGCAAACTCAGATATCATTTTGTTTTATAAATGCATGGAACGTATTACTTAATTGAATAACTACTACTACTGGTATATTGTTATAGCCGTAAACTTCAGCTAACCAAACCATAACAAATAACAATTAGCAAAACTGACATTTCTGATTTGACAGACGTCACTTGAAAATTCCTTTTTACATTCTGAATGTTTTTTAGTATGGAAATGGAATACAGGTTTTATACGCTATAAATGGAAGTACTTGCTTTATTAATATATTTTATTTAAGTATATATTTAGTTCTAGCGATAAAAATTTGACAACATTTGGAAAATCATTTTAATATGTATAATACTATGTAATAATTAAAATATTTTGTTATATTTAGAGAATCCTCTTCAAGGCACTCTTCTTTTTTATCTCCAAAATCTACAGAGATTTAAAGCTCTGTAGATTTTCATTATCCACGACAGTATATAAAAAACATATTATATATATACACATTAACATTTAAAATTTTGAGGTCTCTTTTAAAGTGGCCGATTTTCATATCCAACAATCTTAATAAGGACAGGCGTTTCATAGACTTTACATTTTAAATGCCAAAATAAATTAATGGATTAGAGAAACGAAAATATTAATAATAATAATATAATATTTTTAATGTGTATAAATTTTGCTACTTACTATGCGTACAATAAAAATTGCATACAACCTAATATTTTCTTACCCGAGATAATTAAAATATCCTTTTAATCTTCGCCACTTAACACTATGTCTTAAATTTAGGCAGAAAGCTAAGAATAAAGTGTCTTGACATTAATTTATCTCTGCGGACTCTGTGCTGTATGTGGCATAAAACGTTAAGTTTGATAAAAGTACTTTATAGCTCGGAGTCGGAACGCCATAATAAAAGAACAGAACTGAACTGTACTTTATAGTGTTTCCACGATAATATATTAATATTATTTAAAAAATATATACTATTAGTCACTAATCACTGGAGTGCATAAATTCACTTAGCTAGAGAAGCTAAGATTTTGAGGCCGTTGTTCATTGTGGCGCAGCGGCGCATCGTCGGAATGTAAACGCGACGGTTGTGGGTTTACCCGGTTACCTATAACTATAGTTTTACCTATACTTACTCATGTAATCTTTGTTCACATTGACGAACTTGATATCTGTTACCACTGCTACAGGTTATTTACGCGAATTCTGAGTCGTTAATATTATAAAAAATTATAATAATAAATCAGCCTCACGTTGTATACCGCGCACAGCGGGGTAGGCAGAGGGAACCTAGTATTAAGACACTCCATTCCCTACTTTCCACCGAATTCTGGAGGCATTGTGTGTTGAGTGGCGGAACTCAACGCTTTGCCTCGACAGCAGAGCGAAGAAATGGAAATATAAATTTAAATTAATATTTCATCTCCTCGAGTGGGGATCGAACACACAACCTGTCGATTTTACAGTCACACTTTGTGATCCTACGCCTCGACTGGCCGTTCGTCCTTTATATTATTGAATTATTATGATAATTGAATCGAAACTAGTCGTGGCGCATAGCCACAAGTGTGTAACTGTAAACGTGGCAGGTTGTGGGTTCGATTCCTACACTAAGAAATTAAATATTTAATATTTTAACACCTTCGCTCTGGTTGAGTACTCAACGCGACTCAACAGAATTCAGCGGAAAATGGGAACCTGAAATGTCTTAATTGGAACGAAACATAACTATAGGTTCCCAGCTACTCTCTCCCTACCTCGCTATGTGCGGGCGGCACACTGTACAGTGTGAAGCTAAAAAAAATACATCGGCATTTTATAAATAATACTTTTATATGTAGGTCATGAATAAATTTATGTTGATAGGTCATCAACCTGCTACGAAATTTAACAAGGTTAACGTTCGCATCTACCAATCCACTGCTTATAAATTCTTTGTGCGTCCTTTTTTTATAATAGTATATTTTAAAAGCATAGGCAGTGTTTCTTAGATGTTGATGTTGAGTGTTTATGATTACTTAATTATTTAACATAAATTTTTTACTAAGTATATTTCGATTATGAATAATATTACAAATTAGAAGTAGATTTTCTACATAAATCTTAGACATTTAAAAATGAAACTGGTAATATCCTTTAGCATGTGATTAAAGATAATGAAAAATTTAAAATGATTACTTTAAAACATTTTGAACTCTAAAGTTTAAAATCGTTAAAGTTATTTTCGAACACAAACTATTTTGGAATAAATTGATTGATAAGAAATTTGCACTCAATAATTTCAAGGAACTAAAATATCAATTAAAAACCAAACGTGAAAAATTAAAAAAAAAGAGAACGCAGCTGCGAGATCGGCGTCCGTGAATGTGCGGGCAACGGTAAATGTACGATCTCTATAAGTTCAGTCGTCGATGCGGCCTTAACCGCCATGGGTCGTTCGCTGCGTTCGCT
>DWLH01002496.1:0-10720 GCA_018249795.1 Heliconius telesiphe telesiphe | reverse complement strand
AAAATTTCGACGTAGCTTGGCGAGAACGCATGGCTTAGTGGTCAGAGCGCCTGGTCGGTTTCCAGGAGGCGCGGGTTCGAGTCCCGCTGCGTTCAAATTTTTATACGTTTTCTAAATAAGTAAATATGACCATTACATCAGATTTCATAAGCCTTGCATCCTCGTTAAGGAAAATAGATATATTCGTAAACTGATCCGCAAGGTTATTGAAATACAAAAATATGGTAATTTCAAGGGAGAACATGTTTAGAAACTTTCTATTACCTGGGACCTACTTATAAAACTTTGAAGTTTCAAATCTTCTTCGAGAAAAAGACAAGATACAATCACCTCATTCTGTAATAATCTGGGCTGTACGTGAGGCAACTGAGAAATCGTTGATGGAAGTTGATATAATGATTGTGTCAACTGGAAGACGGGTACCACCTCGGTCTACTGACCACGGAATACTGCAAAGTATTCGAAACGTTGGGCTTCCGAAATTTAATAAAACTAAATATACACGACCGAACTAACCGAGTTACGGTTAGTTTCATTTGAAATATGTAATAATCGCGAAAATCATTAATCTTTTTGTGTTTTTTATTTCTGATAAAGAGATAATTATATTTTAAAACAGATGTTTATTTTCAAAACGATACCCTATCTTTCCTTACAATTTTTTACAATCATCAAATAAATACTGTGGTTTTACAAACGTATGATAAAATCATGAGATTATGTGACTGTAACATGACGTGATCAAGGGTCAAAATATATAAATTTTCCACAGGAGATGTGAATTTAACAACCACAATATAAAACATGTAATTTGTGCAACTATGATATATTATATTTTAAGTTATTTATCGGTGAAAACACATGCAAAAAGAAAAATACATGAAAAAAGAAAAATACATGCAAAAAGAAAAATGTATTTTAGCATCTTACTTGTATATATTTGGAACAAATATGCAATAATGTATTGAAACCAGTCGTCTGAAGTGTCGAAAAAAATATATACAGATCCAAAAGTCAGCAATAGTTCCGTATTTTGACGAAAAATAAACTTTCGTACTAAAGTGATTATAAATGATATCGTCAAATTTAGCCATATAGCGAAGAGAAGGACCCAGTAGCATACTTAAAATAACATAATCAAAATTTAAAAATAAATAAATCAGCTTCACGCTGTATTTCGCACACAGTAGAGTAGGCAGAGGGAAACTAGTGTTAAGTCAAAAATCAAAGTGGCGGAACTTAACGCCGCGCTTTGCCTCGACACCAGAGCGAAGAAATAAAAATATAAATTTTAATAAATATTTCATTTCCTCGAGTGGTGATCGAACGCACAACCAGTCGCGTTTACAGTCACTCTTCTGCCCCCCGAACCATGTTTGGCCTCGATCATAATTTTTTCTTTATTTAAACTAGAAATTAGTGCCATTGCAGCACAATTTACTTGTCACTAAGAATTAAGGTACTATTGAGATTGATGAGTTAAATAGAGACGAAATAAATTTTAAGACACTACACTCGCGTGCAGCCCTATCGACTCACACATACAAAATAGACAAAAAGTGTTTATCTTTCAAAAAATTAAAAAAGGGCATAAAATGTATTTTTTATAATAGCCTATTCTAACTTTAAACTAACTGATTTATCATTTTAATCCAATCACCACTTTTGAAAATATTATGATATGAACGTAAGTGCATAACAATTATTCCTTGCAATACTAACAAATTACGCTATGCAACCTCCTATATAAGCCCCCGTAAGCAACGCTTATATTCCAGTCCGCGCTTCGACGCAATGGGTCCCTAGGGTCAAAAAAAAGGAGTCCCCCCTGATTAGCGTACGCAGAGCAGTCCCTTGCGATCGCCAACCATCACCACAGACCACAGCTCACGGAGAAGCTCGCCTTGCATTTGCTTGCGAACACATTGGTTGGACGGCTGAACAATGGCGATCGGTTTTTCGCCGAAACAGTGTCCTATGGCAGTGGTTAGTGTACCATATGGGCCCGCCAACAGTCATTTCAGTGGAAGGAAAAACAGCTCTTATTTTTATCCATGGTGGAGGCAGAGGAGGCGGTCTGACTGCAGACCGATATGTGCAAGACCTTGATCACATCTTTTCTTACGAAGGCTTCATAGGAGATGGCTTCCTTCTTATGCACGATAATGACCGCTGCTATACAACACGAATAACTCGCCAGTTTTTGAACGAAGTTGGTATTGAGACCATGGACTGGCCGCCACTCAGCCCTGATCTCAATCTTATTGAACACATATAGGATGAGATGAAACGCAGGGTCCAGACCAAAAAACCTTAAAAGATATCCAATCAGAGCAAACATCTTCCTACTCATCACACTAATCTGTGAATCCCATGACATATTTTGGTCATCAAAATTTTTCCACGCAAAAGGGAATTCGCAGGACTCAATGGAAAAATTAAGCTTGGAAGTCAGAAAAGGTCGAATGATATTAAGAATGAGGATTATATTACGATTCATACAATCAACACCAACAGTGTCAGATAGCCACAATATTCTTTTCCGTAAGTTGACAAAAGAAGATTGCTGGTTTGGGTACGTCAAACGAAAGAGTGATGAAAGAATGTCAAAAAAGATTTCTGATGGAAAAGTCAGTGGTAAGAGAGGTAGGGGGAGACCTCGGTTGACCTTTGAAAACATAGTATCAAAGATACTGGAGATCACATAAAAAACATGAGGAGGGCATGTATGAAGATATTGAATTGTGCGTGACAGTGGACGAGGCGAAAGAGGTAAGTATGTAGAGGTATGTAGCGTTTAGCATTCCGTGGCACTGCAAGCCCATCATTTTTATCAAAAATAAAAAAAAGCAATAATAATAATGTGGCTATGTACAATAAACTGTTTTTTAGAAAGTGGGTGACTAGGGGTCACAGCCATTATATTAAAAAAATTATGATTGTAAGAGCATTAATGCCTATTTTTAACCACCGTCTGAGATATCGTTACCGACAGTGATAAATCGTGATTAGACAGCAATGTAAAGTAATATTTATTTAAAAAGAGATATCCTCTCGATGTTATCAGCACATTCAAGAATATTGCAAAAGTTATTGACAAACATACCAAAGCCTCTCGCAATTTTTTTCAATAATAATGTCTCTCTACTACTTCATCTGATATATTGTTACGCTTGATAATAACAATTTAAAAAAATGCCAAAACGTTGAAAAAATGAACCATTATTACGCTGCCGAAGAATGTTTTAGTGTTCTAATTAGCGAGGAATGAACTTGCCAGTATGCTTGAAATATTTCAATGGTGAGGTGTTGTTGACTGCACGCTCAGAGATGAAAAGAATAGTTTTAGAGCAAAGCGTTCTTTTAAATCAATGTGTTATGCATGATTTTGGAGCAGTGAATTGAAATTTAGAACGCAATCGCAATTTTCATTGCACTGCAATGAAACATATTAGAGTTCCGCTAGACACGAACTTTGTCCAATACAAGACTGTAGGAATAAACAGAGCAAAAATCAATCGACAAGTAATAGATCTTTTTAAGAAACACTAACTTCTCGCCAGAAAAGCTTCGTGTTTTCATTGAAGTTGTTCGTTAACCTTTCATCTCTTTCATTCTCTGCCTTTTCACGCTTCATCTTCATCAGTACTTTCGTTTGGTGCTTTTGCAGCTTACATTCTTTCTTTTTTAACTCTCTCTTACTTTTATCCTTACCTGAGGCTTTATAATCCTGCCATGCCTTCTTCTTTCTTTCTACAGCATCTTGCACTTTATCATCCCACCATTCGTCACGCTTTTTGCTAAAGCCTCTTTTTCCTTTACCACATACCCCTGTCGCTGCTTCCTTCACACAATCCCTAAGGTTCTGCCAGCATACTTCAACATATCCATTTCCAGATTCACTGCTATCTAGTTTTTCTACTTTACTTCTATCTACTACTTCTATCTACTACCTACTTTACTGCTATCTAGTTCTCTAACAAGAATACTCTTGTTAACCCCAGCTTGAAGCGAACCCAAAGCAGTCTCGGTTGATCGCCTTGTATTCAACCGCTGCACTAACCAATCGAGAGGTCTATAACACAACTACATTTTGACAGCCCTGCTCGCTCTATGGTACGCCAGTAGAGAGAAAATTTTCATAGTATAAAACCAGGTTCTCACTACTAGTAATATTCGGATGAGAGTTAATTAAAATTAACAGAAGAAGAAAAGACTGACTGAAGTTTGCCTGAACATCCCTGACACTCTCCTAAAACTCCTTGAGTTCGCCTAATGGAGCTGAGGATACTGGCGCATACGCCACTGACAAGAATACTCTTGTTAACCCCAGCTTGAAGCGAACCCAAAGCAGTCTCGGTTGATCGCATTGTATTCAACCGCTGCACTAACCAATCGAGAGGTCTATAACACACCTACATTTTGACAGCCCCGTTCGCTCTCTGGTACGCCAGTAGAGAGAAAATTTTCAATGTATAAAACCAGGTTCTCACTACTAGTAATATTCGGAAGAGAGTTAATTAAAATTAACAGAAGAAGAAGAAAAGACTGACTGAAGTTTGCCTTTTTTAAATGATATGGTTTATTAAATGATATGATTTTAAAATGTTAATAATGAGGAGATATAGGTTTATTATCAATAAATAGAAGAATAGGAAATTGGTTACTGCCATAGGTAAATGGGAGAACGAACAAAGAGAAAATAGTATGGAATATAGATCAGCACTGATGAAGAGATTAGGGTGAGGAATAAAATATTGTCAGACTAAAATGGCACTGCAAGCCCATCATTTTTGACATTTCTCAAAAAAATGAAGTCCTGAACTCTAAAAGAAGTATCAATCCTCAACCAAGTTTCAGAGATAACAATAATGACATGTCCGTGCAAGTTGGTAATTACAATAACTTCATGATTTTTGGCATGAATACTAAGGGCTCATTATTTATAATTTCGAAAAGTTATATTAGTTTATAAGCAACGTTGGGTGGTAAGGGTATTTTTTCACATGGCGAAATAATATTTATTAACATCTCGGTGAGCGAAATAAGTAAGTTTTTATAGTTATCTACTATTTCATTAGTTCTTGATAGGTAAGATTGCTTATCGTATCCTACGTACGATACGTTGTCCTGTGACATGTCAATTATAATAGATTATTGCCTTAAAAACTCAGGAAAAGCTTTGTCAATAGGAAAGTGCTTAGCTGTCATAAATATGAAGAGAAGTCTTTTAAGCCTCCACATGAATCTCCATTATGGAGCTGTGTGCATATATAACATCTAGGCTTCGATCGGCACTGAGATTTAGTATAGCCAAATTGACAACGGTTCATACAGTATTATGGAAAATTTATATGGTTTAAGTGACGAAACAGAGCTGTAGATAAACAGCAGGTCGTATCTGTAGCTATCTGTAGCAAATACTTTCTCTGACAACATTTGTCACTATCATTTCAAGTTAATTACTACGTTTTTTATTGGAATCTACGTAACAACCCTCTCTTTAACATGCTAAGATACAGGCTTAAAATTTACTAAATTCATATTGTAGAACTAGAATAAATAAAATAAAACTAATATTGTATTATCTTATGCTTACCTACTTGACCCACGCTAAGAGTTTTTAGAAAATTATTTTTGCTTTCAACTTGAATGTCAGTTAAATTATCTTCTCTCCACATGACACCGAGGCTTAGAATCAATTTTTGAATGTTTGCTTTGTGATATAAAACTATATAAAATTTTACTAATCCTAAAATAAAACATATATTAGCCAATTAAGACGCTCATGCCGGTGCTAGGAGAGGAGTAGCGCCTAGGACCCTAGTAAATAAAAGTGCTCTTATAAAATTGTCATTAACATTTACTTGCACAATTTAAGTTTGTCTCCTTTTCTACTATTTAAACAAGATTTAAAAATTACATAGCTGTATTCCGTTAAGGTTACATTATAGTGTACACTTTATTTAAATATAAAGAGATTAAAATACATTTTAATTTAGATGAAATAATACCTTGAATTATAAGAACATAAGACGAAATCACGTAGGATAGTTCAGGAATTTTAAACTCCCCTTGAATCAATCTTATCAAATAAATAGTCATAGAAAGAAATTGAAAACTTGTAAGAAACATTCTTAAAAAAAAACTCGAATACTTTTTGAAAACCGGAACGTGATCATCAAAAAAATTAAAATTATTGAACTGTATTAATCTAAAACATGTCAAATAAGATTTATTATATTCTTGTGGGAGATCAGAAAATTCAACCATTTTGCGACACGTCTTATGTATACTCGTACAATGCTCGTAATTCTGTTACGTTTCGAGCATTTATATAAGAATTTGTATTTCAGAGCCTTGTAGCCTTTAGAATTCTGCTATAAATATTGTAAAATAAACGTGATTTGTATATAATGGTTAAATTCTAAATATTCCGTATTTAAAACCAGTTTAGTAAAAGAATATGTATATTTAAAGCTAAATTAACCAAATTCTATAGTGAGGCCATCCGTCTAAACACTTGTTAGTTCGATACCCACTCGAGGAATTAAACTATTTACTTAAACTTATATTTCTGCACTCTGGTGTCGAGCCATAGCGCGACGTTGAGTTCTGCCACTCAACACGCAATGCCTCTAGAATTCGGCGGTATACGGGGAATGGAGAGTCTTCAGACTAGTCTACTACAACTCTGCTGTGTGCGGGATTCAGCGTGAAGTTGATTTAATTTTTTTCTATATTGACAACAAATATAAATAGCAAAGCAATTATTAAACGAACTAACCAATTTTAAAAATATATAGCCTATTCACGTCATTAAAAAAATGCTCTTTCCCTGCCGCAAATTTGTTTATTTTCTATATTCTACTGCATCTTCCAACATAAACAGGAGTAAACTGTTAAATCGGCGATACAACATTTGGTGTGTTGTAACCAAATTGAACGCTCCATAAGTGTAACCAGAAACATCCAGAACCCATTAATTTAAATAAATACCATCCTGATTTTATTCATAATGAAAAATTACACCTGCCTGCCTGACACTATGAGTGTGAAAAGTACTCATTTCGTTACTTTTTCACAACAAATTATAAGCCAATGCTACCTTTGTGAATAACACAGCATAATAGTTTACAGAGGCGTGGTAAATGTTATTTTATTAGACAAACAAACAGTAAAGTATACTATAAATTATAGAACAACACAATACAGTATTGTATGTATAGTAATATATAATTTACATGACAAATTATTTACTTACTTGAGGCCAGTCGTGGCGCAGGGGCACAAAGTAAAGCTGAAAAAAAAAATACTTCATTATATATTAGCTAGTTAGCATCCCGCTTATAAGCAGGCAGTGTAACTCGCGCCTAAATTTTGAGATATTGCGTGCTGGGTGGTGGAACTCATCATCGTACTTGTATTTGTTAAAAACCTAATATATTATGTAGTTAATGACCGTAGAGCAGTGTTTCCCAATCTTTTTCGAGCCATGCCCCACCTTAACCTTTCTAAAATTTTTAATTTTATTATTTTAATGATTATGTATATTAAAAATATGTGTAAAAAAATGTATGCATATTTTTAATGTTTGGAAATTGATTTATTCAATTAAGAAACAAAATCATAGGTTTTAGGAAGAGATCACTATGAAATCGTTAACAAAACACAGTAAGTAAAATTTCAAAACATTTAATGAAAAACTGACTTCTTCTTCATTTTCACCGTGACATCCTCGCTAGTACCTGCCATTCTGTGTATCTCTTTATTGCGGATTCGATCAGGTAAGCTTACTCCACATATCCGACGAAGAGATCGCATCTCCACAGCAATCATCTTTCTATCATTCTTCTTCTGTAATACCCACTTTTCGCTGCCGTATAACAGAGTCGGTACCAACACTGCATTGTGTACGGCCAAACGCGCAGCTGTGCTGACGTTTCGCCGTCTCATCAATGCAGCTAAGGCTCCGTTAACCCTGTTACCGGCAGCAATACGCCTTTCCACATTTATATTGTTGGGTTCCGTCACTCAACATCCCATACCTCCAGAATTCAGCGGAAAATGGGGAAAGGAGTGTCTAAGCGCTATGTTCCCTCTGCCTACCCTGCTGCGGGATACAGCGTGAAACTGATTTGAGTTTTATATATTTTAATAATAAATAATAATTCACTCCTTCGAGTGGGGATCGAACCCACAACCATCGCGTTACAGTCATTCTCTTGTCCTTACGTAACGATGGCCTCTAAATTAAAATTAAAATATATGGTAAAATTATTTAAAATTAAAATAAATAAAAATGAAATGAAATACTAATCAATTGTATCTACACAATATATATTATGAATATTAAATCAACGAACTATTACAACAGTTACAACAGAAGACTCCAACCACCCAGTTGATATTTTGATCTCGTCAAACGAAATTATACTAATAATAATTATGTAGCCTTTTTTTGTAAAATTTGAAGCGATAGGGTTAAAGTTGTATCGTGTTCATTTTTGAATAGTCCCCCTTAAATATCAAATTGCCCCCCAGTGGGGCGTGGGCCCCACGTTGAGAAACACTGCCGTAGAGTGTCTATATATCTAGGATATTACCAAGAAATAAATAATCAAGAGCAACGAAAAAAAAAGAAATGAACATATTTTCTAATTCTTATCTATACCTGAATAATTAAAGAACATCTTAATTATATGTGTTCTTATCTCTATATAAAACTAGCGGCCCCCGCTATAATAAGTTGTAATTTTCTATTTTCTGCTGCACTCTCAAGGCATTGTGTGTTGAGTAGCGGAGCGCCGCGCTATGCTTCTTTATCTCCTAGCTAGAGCGAGAAAATTAAAATTAATATTCAATATTTTTGTAACATAACCCTCATATTTAATTACGTTTCAACGTAACGTTTTATTTGTAAATAAATTGATCTTTAAACATGCCTCCCAGGTTTTAATTAATTTTATCCCAGGTGCATTTTTATCTTGGTTGAATAAAAAACCGCACAAGCGCGAGTCAGGCTCGTTCACTGAGGGTTCCGTACAAAAATTTGAGATCTCGAACTTTTACTGAAATTCAAGTTTAGCTTAGCCAAAGCCATCTCTGATACTTCACTTGAACTAGTGGCTTTAATATCAAATTGGCTTTTAAAGCTGTTATTTTTTAGGATTTAACCACAAATGTTTCGTTTTTAAATATTTTCCTTAACTAGTACTACTTGTAGATGCTAATTGCCAAATTTCATAATTCTGGGTCAACCGGAAGAACCGTATTAATTTTGATTGCCTTTATAGTGTCGAAATACGCTTTTTTTGCGATATAAACGGCCATATATTTTTTCAAGTAAATGTTTATATATATATATATATATATATATATATATATATATATATATATATATATATATATATATATATATATATATATATATATATATATATATTTCAGGAAATCAAGGGACCGTAGATCTGAGTATATGGTTTAAAATTCAACTCGTTATCTCCAAGCGTTCCTGACATAAAAGCTCTTGACAGTCAGACAGTCAAACAGAAGGACAACAAAGTGATCATATAAGGGTTACTTTTTTCTAAAAGAACCCTAATAGAGAACGTATAATTCGTATAATGTTTTTCGAATTCACAATTTCTGCGTGATTGCATTAAGTAATAGTGATTTTTATATGATTGATTATGAAATATCATAAATCATATAATAACAATATCTAAGCCTGCTTTCCTTCCTTACAACCTATATCTATATACGATACAAAAAAAATGTGAATAATTTAATAATAATATCAGCTTGGTTTCCTTCCTTACAATTTATACCTGTATATAAAATAAAAATAACAAAAATAACTCCTAAAAAACGTGGCAGACTAAAAGCGAGGTCATTAAAATTGTATTATTCAAAATGCAAGAGGAAGATTTGTTTAATAATTGAAAAGGTAAGGTGATAAAGACTCGAGGACTAGTACTCGTGTCACTTAACGTTTGCTAGGGCACGCTTCCTTTGCTTTAACGCTTGGTAGATACGAATTTAAATACCCAAAAATAAATATTAAAAACTGAGGCTAGTCTTTGCGCAGGACATAAACGTGTAACTGTAAACGCGACAGGTTGTGGAGTCCATCCCCTTTCTAGGAGATGAAATATTTAATATTTCTTCGGTCTATTATTGAGGCAAATCGCGGCGTTGAGATTCGCACTCAACACGCAATGCCTCAAAAATTCAGTCGGAATGGATTATCCTAACATTAGGCTCCCTCTGCTTACCCTCCTACTTGCGTCCATTGTAGCAGGATAGGCGGAGGGAGTCTTATATTAAAAACTGTCTTTTTTTTAAAGTTCAGATTAAGAAAAATAAACAAAAGTAAAAGTTTCATCAATCCCATTTTTTTTCATGATTCACCTTTAATCCTGAGCCTTTATACATGAGTAGGCTTAGAGATTCTTGGGACTAAACTCTGTTAGACACTCCCTTCCCACTTTATTTATTTTTGATATAGTATAAGGTGGGTGCAAAAGTATTTTCGTATTGTCCATACAAAGGAAAATATATTTTTTAGGTATATGTTGTTATTTATTTATAATGGAGGCCAGTCGTGGCGCAGTGGCACAGGGTGTGACTGTAAAATCGACTGGTTGTGGGTTCGATCCCCACTCGAGGAGATGAAATATTTACTTAAATTTATATTTCCATTTCTTCGCTCTGGTGT
>DWLH01002495.1:0-10721 GCA_018249795.1 Heliconius telesiphe telesiphe | reverse complement strand
AGAGTAAGTACAGTGAAAATACATTACCAGGCAATCTTAAGGCAGACGAACTAGCAAATTAAGATAGAGATAAGATGCGAATACCGTCTAGATCTATAGCAAATGGAATAGAAATATGACTTTTACATTTTTTGTTGATATCACCTGACAAATCAATGTCAATTTTTGACAAATTGCGTTTCATCACGCTTTTTTCCATATAGCATGGTAAGCAGGTTGAACCCTGTGTCAAGCCATCCGGTTCTCCTACTTCACTTCACTTCCACCTGGATTCGAAACATTGCGTGTGTGCAGACACTGTTACATGAAGGATTTAAATTTTAATATGACTAAAAATAGTATCATATTACGCATACATATATAAAAATAATAAAAAAAAAATAAAGGAGAATACATGCATGAGGGGATTAACAGTCAGAACCTATTTCAATTTTACAGCACTATATGTGAAGGTTTAAGTGGTTGAACAATAGATCCCGACTGTTATTCCTAATTAACTATTTAGCTTATTTTTCTTAGTTTAATGTAGTCGGATATTTGTACTTTAATAATAATTTTACTATAATACTATTAATTCCTTGGGAAGTTAATATCGTAGGGATTTAAGAAGCCCGTTTTTACAGTCTATCCCCGCATAAAAACTACAGGCTATCGAAATACTAAAGTATACTTGTTAGAAGTATAGAAATTAGCAAGTGTTCTTAAAACAATTTGAAAATGTTACTTAAAATGAAAAAATCATGAAAGGAATCTAACAATAATTATTGAATAATTAATTATTCAACAAATTCTACTGACGATTACAAGGTTCAAAATCATCAAAATGGGTCAGTAAAACAGGCGTTGTAGCAGTGGGAAAGCATATGGTTGCAAACGTGATAGTTACGAGTTCAATCCTTATACAAGACAATAAATTATTTTCAACTACTCACTGTGGTAAGCTAAGTGTGGCAATGTGCTCTGCCACTTAAGACACGATGTTTTGATTTAAAAGGAAAGCCGAGAACGTACGTGCTATTACGGATAAATCGTCAAACAACTTGATACTTCTGAACCATAAATTGACCCAATAACCGTTACTTGAAACTTTCAAATATGCTAATAATGCTTGGTGCAATTACGAAGTTTTCACAACCTAAAGACCTTAAAGGGAATTGAACACCCTACCCGCAAGGCATTAACGATTTTAGTTGTGGTTTGCTCTGAGCGCCGCGTTACTTATAGTTTACATTAAAGTTTCAATATTGATTATACAGTAGAGGAGAGGGATATAGTTAATAATACATGAATATCCGTACAACTCTTTTTAAGAATCATAAAATCTATGCCTTTATATAAAATAGTAATTTATATAAAATAATAAAAATATATCATTGATAACATTCTTCTTGTCCCTTTGTGTTGTTCGTAGAATGTGACATTGGCGAACTTATTAGATCTCAACTGGTACTTTCGGACGTCATAAGGAAATAACAGAATCGTATATTTAATCGTCTTATAAGTAGAAAGTGGAAGAATGAGTAAATTTTGAGAATAGAACAGTGATAAAAGCGTACGGTGGATAATCGTGTAGCTAGCATCTACCACGTGTCATAAGTCATATAAATATTAAATATCATAAGTAATATAAATATTAAATAACCCATAATATTAGCTTTATAGCACTATTTACAAGTAAGAGTCGTGATAAGCAGTCATGGATCGTGTGGAGTTTCACGTGAATGGAGTGAAAATTTCAGGTACCTTAGAGTAATTTTTATATATTTGTTTTTATGAAAAAGCTAAAAAGTTTGATTGATTGAACGCACTAATCTCAGGAACTACTGCTTCGTATTAAAATGTAAATGTTTTTGCGTTGGATAGTCCTTATATTGACTAATATTAATAACCTATCTCCAACGTCAATCTTAGATTGTTTCATACATCTATCCAATCTTTAGATTGCATAGATATATGAAACAATCTAAGATTGACGTTGGAGATAGGTTATTAATATTGGGCGTAAGGCTATAGACTTCAATATCACGTTAACCTTTTCGATATGACTCATGGTACCTGTGATCCGAGTTACCTCATGCACTTGCACACAGTTAATAATATTTATACTGTCAATTCGGCGGAAAACGTGCAATGAAAGAGTTTTATAAGAACGGAGTGTTTTAACACTAGATTCCGAGGCCTACTCAGCTTGCTTTGAGCTGTCTTACTACTAGAGGCCGTCGTAGCACAGGGACATAAGCCTGCGACAGCAAACGCGGTTTTGGGTGTGATTCCCACTGTGGATAATCAAATATATTTTTTCTTATTTCCTCATTCTAGAAACGA
Organism: Heliconius telesiphe telesiphe; assembly: GCA_018249795.1. Classification (NCBI taxonomy): domain Eukaryota; kingdom Metazoa; phylum Arthropoda; class Insecta; order Lepidoptera; family Nymphalidae; genus Heliconius; species Heliconius telesiphe. The sequence continues at coordinate 8,396 of DWLH01002495.1, read as the reverse complement.
GTCAAGACGCGGCATTAAGTTCCGTCACTCAATACACAATTTATCCAGAATTTGGCCGAAAGTGGTTTATGAAAGTGTCTTAACACTAGGTTTCTAGGTTCTCTCTACCTATCTTCCTATGTGCGGCATACAGAGTGAACTTAAAAAACAAGTGCGAGTCGGGCTCGCCAACCGAGGGTTCCGTACAAAAATTTGAGGTCTCGATCTTGATTTTTGTGAAATGCAAACTTAACTTAACCAGAGCTCTTTCATCTGATACCTCACTCGAACTAGCGACTTTAATACCAAATTTTGCCCCAATTTTAAGGCTATTATTTTTTTAGGATTCAACCACAAATGTATAGTTTTCTGATTTTTCCTAAACTAGTACTACCTGTAGATGCTAGCTGCCAGAACCCTATTACTTTTGAAATCCAGGAACCGTAGATCTAAGTATATACTCTGAATTTCAACTCGATGTCTCTAAGCATTCTTGAGATAATGACTCTTGTCAGACAGACAGACAGACAGACGGACAACGAAGTGGTTTTATAAGAATGTCTTTTTTCTTTAAAAATAAGGAATCCTAAAAAGCAAAATTGTTATTCTCAAAACAGCAACGCAATAAAGATTAACCGACCGCTCTAACCACTAAGCCATACGTTCTTTTCAAGCTGCATCGAGTTTTTTATACGCTTGTTACAAGTTATTTATGTTATTAGCATCTCTGTAGGGAGATTTTAACAAATTTCCGCTACTCAAAGATAATTACTAAGAATTATCGTCTGGTAAGAGAGAATGCTATTTATTAAATCATTCAAGTCATTTTTAAAGTGTTATTCCACACATAGGAAAGAAAAAATACTTATTTAGAAAACGTATAAAAAATTTTACGTATTTAAACGTATAAAAATCTAGTTATAATTTTTATTACAAAAAAATATATATATTTAAAAAAATCCACATTGAACTTATAAAGTTATCTTTATTATCGGTTAGTGGGATGCGAAGTAAGTTCCACTACAACGCTTTTACACTTCCTCCGGGAACATTTGGAGCTGCGCGGTACAAAGTACATGTGCCTGGAGGCCGGTTGCGGTGTCTGCATTGTCAGCGCTGAAAAATCGGCCAATTCTCTGCCGGAGGCTGTTAATTCTGTAAGTTTTTTTATTATATCAATAATAACAATAATTTGTAATTTTATTTTTAGTTTTATTGATTTAGCCGTTTATGACTGTATCTATACACGATTTCAAAACGCTATAAATAACAAATCTAGTATAAACAAAAAATGCTTTGTTATTTTTTTTAACATTATCAATATTATTTAAATTACATTTATCTCACATTTCACCAGATTTCATATCGGAGATAAAATTTCAAGATCTCGCGGTACTGCGGCACATGTAAACGTGACTGTGACTGTAAACGCGTCAGTTTGGGGATTCGGTCCCCACTCCAGGAAATAAACTATTTATTTAAATTTATATTTTCATTTCTGGTCCGCTCTGGTGTGCAAAGCGCAAAGGCAAACTCAATGCCTCCAGATTTCAGCGGAAAATGGGGAACGGAGTGTATTAACACTAGGTTTTTTCAAACTGTTCTATTTAATTTATTCTGTGTTTTAGTAACAACAATGTTACAACGGCATTATATCAAGTGTGAAAATTTCAACTACTACCTATCACGGCTCATAAGATACAGCCTAGTGACAGCGGAGTCTCTAGTAGCACACTTATGATCCTGTTTTACTCTTTGTGTACAGAAACCTAAAAAATATTTAATTTTAAATTACGTCGTGGCGCAGTGATTCAACATCTTACTGTGAACACAATGATCGTGAGTTTTATCCTCACTCCTGGGAATGTTTTAATTTCTTGCTATTATTTTCTGTTCTAGTACAAAGAGTCTGACACTCGGCACTTTATTTATTTTTGTAATTAAAAAATATTTTTAGTGCATGGTGCTAATTACATCGTGCCACGGCTGGAGGATAACTACCATTGAGGGAATAGGCAATCGATGGAAGGGATATCATCCCCTACAGAAGGCGCTCGCTGAGAATAATGGGTCTCAATGTGGATATTGCAGTCCTGCTTTCGTTATGTCTATGTATAGGTACTAAAATCACACATTTTAGAAAATCTAGATTTTTTCTGTACCCAAGAATTTACCTTACTGTTTCATATCTTATCGTTAGATTTTACCTGTTGCATTATACTTATGTGACGGATGATTTGAAATAATAATTTTGAATTTGAAATATTTTTTATTTATTCCCAGACTGGGTGCAAGAAAATAACGTACCGATATTATATAATTTTCTTGACTCCAGTCTGAATGAACGAAATGATCAAAATGAATGATTTCTTCCTTTTCCACTGAAAAAGTGAGCAAAGCAAATATAAATCTATTCCTTACAATTTTTCAGTCTGTTAAAAAGTAAAAAAGAAATAAAAATGCTGGATATCGAAAGAAGTTTATCCAGTAACATCTGTCGATGCACCGGGTACAGGCCGATCCTGGAAGCATATAAAAAATTTGCAAGCGATGCTCCTAAACGGGAAATCTATGATATTGAAGACATATCACTGTGTAATAAAACTAGAAACATTTCTTTACAAGATGAATGTAATGAAAACGACTGGTGTAATGTTACTAAAGACGATTTTGAAAACCAAATATTACATATTGAACTAAATGATAACAGACAGTGGTACAAAGCTGAAAAAATATCAGATATATTTGAGGTTCTCAAGAAAAACGGTGATGATTCATACATGTTGGTTGCTGGCAACACAGGAAAAGGTAATTATAGGAGGTTATAATAAAAGGATGAAGAATAAGAAAAGTTCTTAGATACCCCTAATGATATAATGTAGGGTCAATCTGACTCACATCTGATCTTACTTGATTAAGCTATGATTATTTAATATTATAGTACAGTTTGTTAAATCATATTTTTGTACTTCCTTAAAGTATAAAATAGAGCTATATATTCATTTAAATAAGAAACAAATATTTTTTTTAAAATAGAAAAATATTCATCAATTAAAATTTTAGTAATCTGTTTTAAAAATAATGTAATATTTTTTTCTGTATCAGGAGTTAAGCATATCGAAGAGTATCCACAAATCTTAATTGATATCAGTACAATATCGGAATTAAAATCATATTACTTTGACCAAAATTTGATAATCGGTGCTGGTATTACGCTTACAGAACTTATAAATATATTAGAAGACGTATCTGATACAGAATATTTTGACTATGTGAAAATAATAGTAGAACATTTACAACTAGTGGCCAATGTAGCTGTCAGAAATGTAAGTAATATGGAACAATGTACCACAGTTGCATGTGTTTTATATTTTTTCATCTATTATTCACACTAAACGTGTAAAATGGAAATAAAAAAAATCATCATCACATAAAACAGGGTAGAGAGTCTTAAAACACTCCGTCCCACACTTTCCGAATTTTGTAAGGCTTCACGCTGTATCCTGCACACAGCGAAGTAGGCTGATGAAATCTAGAGTAAAGACACTTCGTCCTCCATTTTTTTGGATGCTGGATATGACCATCTAAGTATAGAAAAAGACTACGACAAAGATCACACGGTCGACGCCAGTTGTAAAACCTAATAATAAAACAAATTTATTTCAATAATATGAAAACATATTAAATATATTCATAAATAATTGTTATAGCTTGGAACGATAGCTGGTAATCTGATGTTGAAACATATGTATCATGATTTTTCATCTGATATTTATTTACTTTTACAAGCAATAGGTGGCGAGGTGACTTTAGGTAAGAAATTGAAGTTGTATTCACATAGCAGTAAAAAATATAATACAAAATTTACTAAATAATACTGTCAAAGTGCATCGTTAAGTTCCGCCGCTTAACTTAACAACAAATTCCCAAAGATTTGCTTTCATGATTAAAAAAATATATATTTTTAAAAAGTAACACGTACATTTTGTATGAATTTATAAAAAAGGCAAGTCTAGTGTAAAAATGTGTAACACACTTTTTTGGTAAGAACAACTGAAGGACCCCTGAAAGGTATTTAGGAAGAGATTGATAACAGTGAACAAGAAAGAGGTATGCAGAGACCGTTGCGTTTGGTTACCCAGTTAGGGATGAAGCTTAAAGCTAAAAAAAAAGAAATTTTGAGACTAAGATGTATTTTAGAGTTAAGGTAATATTTTTAAATATTTGTAATTGATACATACCTATATATATTTTTAGTATCCCCTCCAGGAATAAATAAAACAGTGACAATGGAAAATTTTATAAATGAAAACATGAAAGGAAAAATTATAAAAAATATATTGTTACCACCATTTACTAATCAAAATAAATTAGTTACGTTTAAGGTAAAAAGATATGTTTTTATTACATAAAACATATGAATTTTATTTTAATTGAACTTATTTAATAGATGTGGTATATTAAAGCTATAGTGGCGTAGTACCTGTAAACGCGAAGGTTATGAGTTCGATTGACATTTTCAGGTTCTCCGAAAACAAAATTTCTTTTAATGAATATAATTAATTAATAACAACATATGGTTCATATTAAGCAGTCCGATTTATATGTTGCATAATTTTTGGTTACTATTAATTAAAGTAAACACTTCTAAACTTTCAGGTATCTTCACGGCAGCGAAATGCACATGCTATAGTTAATGCTGCATTTTGTTACAAACTAGGACCTAATAATACGGTTATTAAGGCCAAAATTGCTTATGGAGGACTAGCAACAAATTTTACTCGTGCTAAAAATACTGAAAATCTCTTACTAGGAAAAGTATTGTATAGTAATAGTACTTTAAAAAGTGCACTAAATGTTCTATTTAAAGAAGTAATTGTTAAGGAAAATCCACCAGAACCATCAGCACAATATAGAAAGAAACTAGCTCTTGGACTATTTTATAAGGTTATCGTTTAATACTTAACTTATGTTACAATCCTTTATATTAACAATAATTACGGAATATTAAAATTTTCAGGGTCTCTTAAAACTTTGTCCAAACGACAAATTGTCCCAAAACTTTAAATCTGGTGGTATTAAGATAGCTGAAAATCGTCCAGTATCAAACGGCTTTCAATATTTTGAAACTGATCCATCGATGTCGCCATTGAATCAGCCAGTAACCAAAGTAGAAGCTTTTGTAAGTTTAGAGTAATATTTATTTATTTTTCAATTACCTACCTACAACATGTTAAATAATAACGTAGGAAAACTAATAAAAGCTTTTAAAATTTATACCATGCTGAAAAAATATCTTTGTAGATACAAAGTGCAGGTGAAGCTATATATGCAGAAGATATGCCTACGATACCTAAACAAATGTTTGCAACATTTGTTCTCACTACTGTAGGAAAAGGAATTATAGATTCTATAGACCCTACAGAAGCATTGGTAAGCGTTGATAGTAAAATTACAAACCATACTTTATTTTTACTTTATTTTACAAATTATTAAGTAAAATTTTAAACTATCGTAGGCGCAACCAGGTGTCTTAGCATTTTATACGGCAAAAGATATTCCGGGTATTAATTCATTTACACCACCAGAGGATCCTAGCAGTTCCGCAAATGAGGAAATTCTATGTAACGGTGAAGTTCGTTATTACAATCAACCTTTAGGAATTATTGTAGCTGATGCATATCATGTTGCAAATAGAGCTGCATTGCTTGTTAAAGTGACATATCGTGACATTAGAAAACCTGATATTGATATAAGAATAAATAAAAATAATGCACGAAAAACTACTTTATATAAATCTATAAATGCCACGAATCGGGGAAAAGATATATCAAAAGTAATTAAAGGAGAAGAGACAATTTTTGGTCAATATCACTTTTGCTTGGAGAACATGGCTTGTATAGCTTGGCCAACAGATGATGGACTTAAAGTTAGTCCATCATCACATTATATAGATGCCGATCAGCTAATGATCTCGAGGTGTTTGGCGATTGACCAAAACAGGTACAAGATTTAGTTGTTTATTGAAGATTCGTAAAATTTTGTGCAATAATTGTTGATAGAAAGAGGTGAAGGCTTATATCCCATTGCAATATTTAATGGAATCTAGATGGAAATTTTAAAATATTATATTTTTAGTGTGGACGTAAAATCACTGAGAGTTGGTGCGAGCTTTGGTTTAAAACTATCTAGGCAGACTTTAGTTACAACAGCTTGTTGTATAGCTGCGTATAAATTAAAAAGACCATGCAGATTTCTTTTGCCGTTCAGAATACAAACTAGGGCTATAGGAAAAAGAATGTCTTCTTCAACTAATTATGAAGTAAGCAATAACATAACACTTTACTAATTTGCGTCTCTTTCTTATTATTCTTTAAAATTCCACTTTTTACTCGTTATTTATTTTTTAGGATTCGTTTGTTTACTGACAGTGATAAATGTATCAATGTATACTTTAAATTTATAATATTTCAGATTGGCGTTAATGAAAAGGGGATCATCCAATTCGTAAATTATGATATCTACAATGATAACGGTTATATTGTAAACGAACTTCTAATTCAATTAACAGCAGGTTCTTATTATAATTGCTATAAAAAAGACACGTGGAAATTCCGTTGTTTTAATACTGTTACTGATACCCCATCAAACACTTGGTTTCGTTCCCCAGGTATTACTCTAATTGTAAATTTAGACAATTTTTATTTTCTTTTAACTTACTAGCATAACAGGGTAAGCATAGAGGATCTATATCACGAGAGGCATTCTGTTCTTCACTTTCTGCAGAAATTCGAGACTATGAATGTTGGGTGAAAAACTCTACGCCATATTTTGTCATATCAGAACGAATAAATGAAGATAATAACGAGGGACCGAAATCATAACTATCACGTTGCCAGTTCTGGCTCAGATTCTAATAATAAGTATGTACATACTTAATTTTTTTTATTGTTCTTATTTTTCAGGAACCTTAGAGAGTATTAATTCCACAGAAATGATGTTGGAAAGAATAGCATACGAATTAAGTTTAGATGCTTTAGAAGTCCGCTTAAATAATATAGACGAAGAACATTACCCAGCTATTCTCGAGATGATAAATACAATAAAAAATAATTCTAATTACACAAAAAGAAAAAAATATGTTGAAAAATATAACTCAAGCAATCGATGGAAGAAACGTGGATTAAGATGTTCTCTTATGAAATGGCAAAGTGTACAACCTTTCCAACTTAACATTACATTATCAGTATACCACGGTGATGGTTCAGTTGCAATAACTCATGGTGGTGTTGAAATAGGACAAGGAATAAATACAAAGGCGATCCAAGTGTGCGCTTATATTTTAAATATACCATTAAATAAAATTAAGACTAAAGCTAGCAACACTGTGTTAAATGCTAACAATTCCAATACTGCTGCAAGTTTAACTTCACAATATGTAGTTTTAGGAGTTCAGAGATGTTGTGAGCAACTCCTACAAAGACTTGCACCTCTTAGAGCAGAAATGGGAAACCCAACGTGGGAACAGCTTATTGCTCAAGCGTACAAACTTGGAATGAATTTGCAGGCGAATGGAGATATTGGAGTCAAAGACGTTTTTAACTATAACGTTTATGGTGTCACTTTAGCTGAAGTAGAAGTGGATATTTTAACAGGAGAGTGGCAATTACTTCAAGTTGATTTGATAGAAGATGTAGGGAAGAGTGTAAATCCTTCTATTGATATTGGTCAGGTAGGCAAATAAACTGTTAATAATAATTTTTCCTCCCAATTTTAACATTTGCACAAATGATATAAATAATAAATAATAAATTACATTAAGGCCGTCGTAGAACAGAGGCACGACCGTAAACACAAAAATTGTGGGTTCGATTCTCACTCGGGGAAGTGAAATATTTAATATTTTCATTTCCTCGCTCTGGTTATGAGACAAAGCGATTGAGGGGGCGGTGTTGTGTTCCGCCACTCAAAAAATCGACGGATAGTGGCGATCAGAAGTGTTGCTAATGGAGAGTGGCGTGTCTTTACACTAAGCACTCAAATTCCCTCTGTCTACTCTACTATGTGCGGGATACAGCATGAAGTATAATAAAATAGAGAAACAGTAAGTAAGTTATAGTGTCCTTGTTTCTTAAACAAAAATATTCATAGACTTGTAAATAAAAATACAATATAAACAAACCTAACAATAAAACCATGACAAGCAAGATTTTTTTTACAACTACATTTTTATGTTTTGAAATATTACCATATACACATGTTTTATATTGCAAAAATATATATTGTAGAGATTAGCTTCACGCTGTATCCCGCAAACAGCAGGGTAGGCAGAGGGAACCTAGTGTTAAGACACTCCGTTCCCCACTTTCTGCCGAATTTTGGAGGCATTGCGTGTTGAGTGGCAGAACTCAACGCCG
>DWLH01002494.1:0-10722 GCA_018249795.1 Heliconius telesiphe telesiphe | reverse complement strand
TAATTCAAAACAGCTTCATGCTGTATCTCGCATACAGCAGAGTAGGCAGTGGGAACCTAATGCTATAACACTTCGTTTCTCACTTTCGTGTTCAGTGTCGGAACTCAATGCCGGGCTCTTGCCTTTTTGCGAGAGCGAAGAAAAGAAAATAATAACAATTAATTTTCCCGAGGGGTGATCAAACCCACAACCGTCGCGTTACAATTTCTATACCTAATACTCTTGTGCCCCTGCGACGGTCTTCTAAATATATCAGTATAATATAGAAGAATGATAAAAAATTGGATTATTATTTTTCTATAACATACATCGTACAGTTCTGAATAATATTCAAAAAATTATGTATATGAATTTAAAAGATAAGATAAAATAATAATTCATAAACTTTTTTAATATTCTCACTACTCATGTAATATACGGAAACTATTAAATATATAGTCGTGGCGCAACGGCACGAAGTGGGACTGTAAAACCGACTGGTTGTGGGTTCGATAAGCGCGGCGTTGAGTTCTGCCACTCAACACGCAATACCTCCAGAATTCAGCAGAAAGTGGGGAACGGAGTGTCTTAACACTAGGTTCCCTCTGCCTACCCTGCTGTATGCGGGATACAGCGTGAAGCTGATTTTTAATTAAATATATAATATATTTTAGAACTTTAAATAAAAAACAGATCACGATTTAATTATTTATTTATTATCTACATAAAATAAATCCCGTTAACAAAACAACACTGCAGGTAACCAATGAAACACTGTTGAAGGCTTACAATTATTTAATTACGATTTTCCTTAAACACTTCCTGCTCGCAGGAACATTGGAATCGATAGCGTTATGCAGTAATGACTACTAACAGATAAACTAAATAGGACAGCGTTTATAGGGGCGTCTTCTCGATTAGTTTGTACCAGTGTCCGCATTCACAGCGTCGGGGATGATCCTGTTGAAAATAAAAATCATATTTTTACAATGTCTATAAATTATAAAATTTTTTTTTCACTTCACGTTACGTTATCGTAATAAGGTAGGACCGGCAGAGGGAACCTAGTGATAAGACATTCCGCACTTTCCTCCCAATTTTTGAGATGGTGTGTGTTGAGTGACGGAACTCAACGCCGCACTTCAATCTTTTACAGGATTGAGGAAAAGAAAAATAATACTTAACCTTACATTTTAAGTGGTTATCGTTTAGCTGTTTTTTTATATTTTAAAATGTATTTTTTATAATAATTTATATTTAATTAAAAATGAAATTTATTCCTCCTGTATAATAAAAGTATATATATTTACACTTGACTTAAAATACACACTTTAAATTTCCGTGTTACAATACACAATACCCAATGGTATTGAACCCACAACCGTTGGGCTTACAGTCAGACGCTGTGCTATGTAACATTATTATGGAAATATTTTCCTTATTCGTGATTATAATATGTCATATATTTATAATTCAAATATAAAATAGTTGCTTTAGATTCCTGTATTTTAGTACACCTATATAACCTATTCAAATGACAAATGACTTTAAATTTTAAAATACATAACTTACTAGACACCCGCACACTGTTTCGCCCGCATGTACAATACAATTATTTATTTTCTCATCTGAATTACTTTTGTGATCTAATAACATTTTGATTTTAAAGACAAATGTATTGATTTTGATAAGAGTTTGATAAATATACTAAAATGTGCATTGTTATATAGTATTCAATTTAATTACAATTTATGGTTCACAATTTTGGACATAGTGGCTCTTCCACATGAAATGTAGAAAAATACTGTCATGGACCTTTATTTACAACTATTCAAGACAAGTATTCTTACAGTATATCATCTTTGTGCAACTCCAATGGTTTAGGCAACATATTCCAAGATAGCTCTCAGTTGGCTGTTTTTTTTAAGACCGTTATATTACAACCAAAATTACATAAGATCATTACAAATTGTAGTCTATATTTTATTCTGGTATATAACCTATATTACTGTAAAGTTTGATCTAAATCCGTAAGTAACACATCCTTTTCCATTTATAATATTAGTAGGATGTAGCTTATTATTTATTTCATATATTTTGTATTGAGATAATGTAATTATTTATTTAACATTTTGATTACAATCTGTTAAAAGGGCAAAGTGTGGCATTTTATTCTGCCACTCAGCCGCAATGCCTCCAGAATTCGGCGGGAATTGGAGTGTATTAACATTAGGTTACTAACATTAGGTAACAATAGGTTAGGTTCCTAATGCTTAAAATATATTTGGCTTAAAAAAATTACCTTGTGAACCCAAAGCCAATTGACTGCTGTGGCGTGCTCTTCACCTGTAAATATACAACATTTGTTAGAATACCTTACTTTGTACATAACTTTTGTGTTTTATACAAAAAAATAATTCTTAAAGTAAAGAAGTTAAATTAAAATATATGTGGTGCAGGGGCACGGAATAGTAAGTAGTAATAGTGCAACTGTAAAATCGAATGGTTGTGGGTTCGATCCCTCGACTCGAGGAGGATAAAATATTTACTTACATTTATATATTAATTTCTTTCTCTGTGGGAAATGGTGTGACTTAACACTAAGATCTGCCTACCCTAATGTGTACGGCATTATATGATATAGTAAGGTTGACTGATGGCTTTCTGAACTTTTACATATTATAAATAAAAAAAACAGCTTCACGCTGTATCCCGCACACAGCAGGGTAGGCAGAGGGAACCTAGTGTTAAGACACTCTTCCACTTCCCCACTTTCCCCACTTTCTGCCGAATTCTGGAGGCATTGCGTGGCACTTAACAAAGTGGCAGACTCGCGCCGCCAAACCGCCGCCGAACCGAACGCCGCGCTTAGCGTTGACACCAGAGCGAAGAAATAAAAATATAAATTAAAGTAAAAATTTCATCTCCTCGAGTGGGAATCGAACCCACAACCGGTCGGTTTTACAGTCTCACTTTGTGCCGCTGCGCCACAACTGGCCTCACATATTATATTCAAGAAAAAAACAATCAAAAGTATGAAAAATCTTAAAATTAAATCTGTGTTGCCATCTATGTCTAACTACAGGGTGGCCACAACTTGTTAATCATACTGTACTAGATTCTAAAACATGCTAATATTATCTGCAAGAAGAGTTAAAAGCATATTTTGTTATATAAGAAGAAATTCTGCATAAGTAGTCTATAAATTTGGTTGTATGATATGAATAGTATTTTTTTGCTTAATTTATAAACATAACTGTTGTATTTGTTGTAACTGTTGTACAGGACAGTATTTTAAAAAGATTTTTTTTAATAAGAAAAAGTAGTAAATGAAATTTGAATTAATAAAGTGGCTGTAGTGACACAGTGGGACTGTGTCTAAACATTTGGTAGTTGGGTTGTTATATGTGAAACCCAGTTTACCAAGCACCATGTATGTATTTACTAGAAACTTATCCCCTCATTACTTACATATACAACCTACAATACGGGCATCAAAACAAGATGGTACTAGTGTGGGATTCTCGCGGGTACCAGCAGCTTTCTTTAATACCTTCATGTTGAATGGATCATCATTGCCAGCTTGCATGGCTAATAATTCCTTCTTTTCCAAACCAGTTGCATGATCCAGAGGATCAGACATCACTGTTAAATAATATTTAAAGTTAGAAATAACATAATTTAAAGGTATTATGCAAGTCAAAAATATTATAGAGATAAAGAGTCAAATGTCAATAGTATCATCAGTTTTTTAATTATAAAAATATGACATTATTTGTTCTGAAGTAAAGAGTTTTAAGTAAAATATAACATTTAAATGATGGTAACATAACATGTTGAATGCTTCATAATTCAAATGTTACATGTTCATTTGAGAAACAACTTAGTTACCACATTTTAATAAAAACAATGAATTCATTATTTTCATAACATTTATTAATTAGTTTTAAGTGACAGTTATTTGTTAAGAGAAAGTTTATTAAGAAAATGTCTCAAAGATTAGTTTTATAGATTTATAGAAAAAAGAAACATTGTAAATTTACATTTTTATCAAAATGTACAGATACAGATAAGATATTTTATAACCTAAAACTTTATTTAAGTAAATCATAAATATATGATAAAAGACACAGATTTTAAAGTGTCTTAGGTTAGTATTAAAATTTTAATGTACTACTGGTTTATTACCCACAAGTATGTCATATGTTTTTCATTTATTTAATCAATAAGTGTGTCTTTTATGTTGACATTCAGTCGTAGGAGATATTATTATTACATTTTTTCTTTAAATTTAAATAAGAGAAAATGCTTAAAGAATAAAAGGGTAATTTTAAATATTTTAATATGGTATATTAAGTTTCCTAAGGCACATAGGGAAAATTTAAGATTCTTTTGACATTACGTAACGAAACAATGACAGATAAGGCAAGGTATTTAACTTATTATAAATTATTTCTTACTTTTGTCTGCGAATCCCCTTCGGGCAGTGGATAAAAGAGCACTTTTAAAGGCATTTGCCCGGATAATTTGCCTGCACAAGGAAGCCATTTCACTTTTCTCACTAGACCGCTTCTCACGATAGCAAGTGGGGTTTGAGAGATTGTTAGTGTTGTCATATGAAATAAAATTTCATGAAACATCGATAAATACCGGTTTCTTTTTTAAATTATTGATGTTATATTAAACGTACTTTTAAATTTTGTTGGAAACTGTAAAATTTACAAAATGTGTAATAATTAAATTATTATTTATTAAGTAATATGAAATATAAATCTACAGGGCGATTGGTAGATAGACAAACTAATAAAAATGCTAGAGGAGGATCAATCAGTTTGTGTTTTCCTAGCGACTTTAATATTAAAGTTAAATTATATGTAGCTTATAGCAGATTTATATATTATCTTTATTTCAAGATTTCTCTTAAAATAAAGGTAATTTATTCTTGTCAAAACAGATTGTTCAATATAGACAGAATATATTGTGACATAATATTTTAACAGAATTAATAACCACAACTTTACAACAATAACCTTTATTTTGATAATATTACAATCATTTTATATTTTATGGATTTTTATAACTATATTTATTACAAACATTTCTTTTTCAATATGATCGAAAATTATCTATATTACAAAGAACTATTATTATTGCTAGTATGTACAGTGCTACTATTTCATATTAAAAATTGTAAGTTTCCAAAATCACATCATTTTGATTACGTGCGAATAAGTAAATATTAAGTGTTATATAAACATTACCAAGACAAAGGCTGTATACGATTAACAATAACATTAGAAAAGGGAAAATTATTTTAAGTATTATTTAATACGATATAAAATTTATAATTTTAATATATATTTTTTGTCATCACCAATTTAAATATTTTTCTTGGTACATTCTTGTTACTTTTTTAAAAATGGTTTCACTTTTAGCCACCATCGTTGTTATCATCTGAAAAATAAAAGAGACTTATATTAAATTATATCGTAATTGTCAGCTTGTTATAACAATATGTTAAATTATTTGTAAACAAATATTGTATATAGTTGCAAATGCTTACTAGTATTGTAAATTTTATTTTCCGACGAACTTTATGTATTTTTTTAACGCATAATATAAACGATGATATTACACTTGAAGGAAATCAATTTCTCGTTCGACCGCTTCTTTGTATGAAGCAACCTTTGAAGGAATTTAATCGCACATCTATTTCACCTTCTTCAAGCTGCAATTATTAAATAATTGATTGATACATATAATTATTGTACTAAATATCAAAACAGCTGCAATTAAATCTATCATTTAATTTTCAAAAAAAGCATTTAATTCTCTGCAATGTAACTGAGTAAGGTTGTTTGAAAATATGATAATAATAATTAGATATTTCAGTAGATTTCTACCGGGTCTGATTGATATATTTCTCTATAACATGATGGAGATACACATTCTCGGATACAACGAGTTCGAGCAAGGCCGTTGATTTGGTTGCAGGCACTGCTTTGTTCACATGCAGTTTCATATTCACGAAAAGTCATTTCCTGAAAATACTTTGAATTAATGCTTGTTATATTCAGTTAAAATGTAAATTTTAGCTTACTGAACAATAGTATGAATATAGGAAGTAATAAATATCTTCAAATTGTATGTCTAAAATACGAGGAGCGATTTAATTGGTGCGTAAATTAATAGTTTTCTCACAGTTTGAATTTATTTTACGTACATTTTTAGGTGAATCCTTATATTGATATTCCTTAAAAGTAAATGTAACTCCTGTTTTGTCTCCACAACATTTTTCCGAAAATCCTACTACTAAAATAAAGTTTAACAAGAACGATATTTTTGTCATTTTTATTTGTACTTTGATATTTATGTTACAAGTCAAATTCAGTAAAGTGTTTGAAAATCGATAATTACTTGTTGGTGTATTATTTATAGATTGCGCATGTCAAAAAAAAAATTTACGAATGGTATTGCTACTACGAAAAACATTGTATCATAATATCAAAATCATAAAATGTCATCAAATACAATAAACTAAATAAAGGATTTTTTATTATTAGTATGACAATTTGATTATATGACCCAATTGAAATCGTTTAACTTTTAATCACAACTTGTATTTTTACAATATTAAAACCGCAAAAGTACAATAAAAGTATAATTAATTAATGAATAAATCTATATATAAATCTAAATTCCATTCAATTTAAACTGCCCGCATCGGTTTTTACATCACTAGTACAACCCCTATAAAGAGAATGAAATAAGAAATGTCAAATGAATTTGATGTTTTCTGCCAAACGTAACAAATTAACAATAGCTGTTTGCATATGCATAGGTATTAGGTATCTATCCACAGAATTTGTGAATTCCAGTAAGAAATCTTACATATTTTTGAAATCCATCAACTTATTCGCGGTCTCTCTTTGTTTTTGTGTTTACAAGTGTCTGTTTAATTGCGAAATTGTGTGTAGTGTTCAAAAAAGACTTGGATTTGTTTTATAATTTCGTGGCGTAAGAGATCAAGATTCCTTCGATTTTGTAAGTATTGTTTGTTAAATATATATTTTGGGTAATTTTAATATGTGATTTTAAATAACCAACCCTTAAGTGCCATTTGCAAACCCTTGTAACAACAAATACAACATGCTTTTAAAAATAATAAGTAAGTAGCTAATAAAACTAAAATAAGTAAATAAAATTTACTAATTTAATTTTATAATAGATTGTACTATATTTAAGGCAACTTTTTTCTGTTTTTTAATACTTATTATTTACTCTCAAGAAATATTTGAAAGATTTATATCAATCTAAAATTTACCTTTAATATATATATTGTTACTAAATATTAGGGTATAGTATAGTGACCCTTGAGTTTAAGTGCATACTCGGTACAGGAGTACTGAAAGTCAAATAGTAAATTTTACAATTCATACTGTATTGATAATTTATAAAGTCTCTTTTCCTGTGAAATTGAATGATATTGTTATGTGAAATATTCAAGCAAACTTAGTATTAAATAGCATGAGCTAAAGATGATTTTGCAACAGTGTTACTTTTTTTCTGTTTTAAGACAGTTTTTATTTTATGTGTTAATGAGGTGTGTTAGTCATAAATCTTTTGTGATCAAGCAATTCCTAGATTATAAAGATTTAAAATGATTTTTGTTATACTTTTTTAGTAAATCAAGAATAAAATCAAAGGATTTTATTACAAAGCTATTTATACTAGACAACCTAGTGATAACACAATGAGCTCTCCATTTTCCTCACAAATTGGAGACATTGTATATAGAGTTGAAAAAAAACAACTATTGATTCCATTATGGTGGAATTTGGCAGCTTATGGGCCCTGCACAGTTTGTGGCTTTATGTTCATTTGTATGTAATGAAAATAATTTATTTCCTGACTTTGGCAAGATTAAGAATTGGATTCTGCCACTCTACAAGCAGTATTTGAAAATTGAGTGGAAAGTTTGCTGCCTGCCCTGCTATATATGCAGGTTATGATGGGAAATTTAAAAAAATTATCCTATTACAGATTTATACAATATATTATGTAAAGCTAACCAGTATTACTTTTTTCTTAATTTACAAGGACAATTATAAGAATATTAATAGTCAAATATAGATAAAATATATAAAAAATAAAAATTTTAGGTCTATAAAAAAAATAAACTCTCATAATTAATCATTCTTTTATAAAATAATATAAAGATATTTAACATATCAGAGAATTGAGTTTTGCAGTAAATTTAAATAATCAGTAATTTATAAATTATATATTTGTGAGATCACTTAACCATAGATAAAATGTCTGTTTTGATAAGAAAAATTTAGATAACAAAACATAGCAATATATAAAAATGGCTCTATCAAATATATCTTCACTGAATTTAAATTAAAAAATACTTTATGTAGCTAAATAAATAAGTTATTTTTTTAAATTTAAGCATGGTAATGTTTGAAATATAAAAAACATGTATCATTTGAATTCAAGCCCCTAATACTTACCAGACATGCTAAGTTATTAAAAAAAAATTTGCTTCACTCTGTATCCCACAGACAGCAGCGAAGGTTTAGGGAACCTAGTGTTAATACCCTCTGGTCCCCACTTTCTGCTATACTTTGGCATTGCGTGTTGAGTAGTGAAAGTCAACATTGGGCTTTTGCTTTTTTTCAATTCAACAGGTTTTGGCTTCGAATCCTACTCAGGGAAGGGACATAATTAATATTTTCATTTTCCTCGCTCTGGTAATGAGGCAAAGCATGGTTGTCTTAATGGGAGCGGAGTGTTTTAACACTAGGTTTTCAGGTTCCCTCTGGTTATGTTGCTATGTGCATGGTACAGTGTAAGATAATAAAAACTATATTATATAACAAATCTTATTTTAAAAAATGATGTTCAGTCATTATTTATTTACTCAAGATTCAGTTTACTCAGTGTCAAGAGTTGAATGGCGGAAACGAACGCCGCACTTTGCCTAAATGAAATCAAGCAAATGAAAGCTGTTCATTCTCCCAAGTGGCAATCAAACCTACAACAATCGCTATTATAGTTTCTCTGTACTACAATGGCCTTCCTTCATACTTTCCATAAGTATTTTACTTTACAATAATTACACAGGAAGATATTTTATAATAATCGTAAAATAATAACTTCCTAGCAGTATATTTTTTTAATATTTATTTGAAATTAATGACTAAAATAAGTAGGTTTTATGTCTATTTTTTTATTTTCTCTATAATTGCCTGGTTGACACAAGTGGTAATTATTAAAAAAAAAATCTTCAAGTTGTAACCTACATACAGCAGGGTAGTCAGAAGGAACATAGCATCTTTTTTTCACATCCGTTCCCATTAAGATACTTTTTTTTTACTTACCCGATTATCCGTTGAATTCTGAAGGCGTTGCGTGTTGATTGGCGGAACTCAACGCCACGCTCTTCCTCGTTAACAGAGCGAGGACTTCGAGTGGGAATCGAGCCCAAAACCTGTTGCGTTTGCCTTAACTTAATAACTCCCGAAAATGTTACATTTTTATAAATACTCCTAATATGTTACCCGAGATACACAAAGGTTTTTTAAACTAGGTCTCTAACTTGTATAGAACTTCCATCTTGTAAACGCAATTGGGTCGCGAGCTTTGCTGTTTAGTAATAAGGTCAGGTCGTGTGCTTTACGTGTTCCTACCTAAAATAAAAATAAAAACCTTAATATGTATCTAAAAGGATAGGTACCTATAATGTAGTGATTATTATGAACAGCTTTACGCTTTATCTCGCATAGGAGAGTGGGCAGAAAAAACCTAGTGTCAAGTCTTCCGCTTACGGTCAATAATGGAATTCCCGATATTGCGTATTGAGAGCCGGAACTCAACTCAAGAAGTTCTATCCTACTAATATTAAAAATACAAAAGTTTGTGAGGATGTATGTTTGAAACACTTTAACGCAAAAGCTACTAAACAAATTGAAGTGAAACTATCCAGTGAATGCTACTTTTATATCAGAGTAACACATATGCTACAATATATGTAAAAAATTGGTATAATTTGGCTATAACAAAAAGTTTAACCGGGCGAAGCCGCGCGTGGGTCGCTAGTGAAGAAAAAGTAATAATTTATGTTCTCGATCGAATAGCGCCCACGACTATTTCCCATTGTCAGAATGGTCCCACTTTCAGGATGGTCGACATGATAAAAAGTATAATATAATTTAAAAAAGTATATATTTTCATGTTACTTATATTTAAAAGATTAGCTTATTTACTAACATTTTTGTTTATATAGCGATAACGAATTCTCTAAATATATTAGGACCTTGAATAAGTTGCTCGCTGTTTTTTTTTGTTTAAAAAAAATAATTTAAAATATAATGCTTACAATGACATTACTCAATTGTCCATCATTAGAGACCACTTTCTCCCATCTATCTGGTAGCAATTTAATCCCCCGTCGGAAAAACGACTCATCTTTCGAGGCAACCCAGGAATAAAGCCATTTTTCGGCTTCTTCAAAAGAATGGAAGCGCTGCTCGCTTAAACCGTGCGCCATCGACCGAAACAAGTGGTAATCGGAGGTGGCTATGTCCGGTGAATACGGCGGGTGGGGTAGGACTTCCCATTGAAGTGTTTCCAGGTAAGTTTTGACTGGTTTTGCCACATGTGGCCGAGCATTATCATGTAATAAAATCACTTTGTCGTGTCTCTGCTCGTATAGTGGCCGCTTTTCTTTCAGAGCGC
>DWLH01002493.1:0-10725 GCA_018249795.1 Heliconius telesiphe telesiphe | reverse complement strand
TCCAACACATGCATCAAAACCGGCTGAGATCAACACTAGTTCCGGATTGTATTCATATGCTATGGGCAGCACTACTTGCGTCATGGCAGCTAAATACTCCGTGTCGCCCATTCCTTTCTGAAAATCATATAGGTTATCTATAATATAATATGATAGTAAAAACTGAATGTTTGTTATACAAGATCTTCAAATCTACTGCACAGATTTTTTTTTTATCGTTTGGCTATTAGGTATTGGAAGAAATGAGAGTATAATTGATATCAAAGACTGGAACATTGTTATGTAGAATCATTATAGGTTAGCTAAACTAAAAAAATATAGAGATATAGACGCCTAAAAGTTGTTCAGCGCAATGACCATTTACCGATAACACAAAAAGTCTTCCACACGCTTTACTTAATGGTTATGAAATATTTGTTGATACCTCTTTCACATATTATATGAAAAATAATATATTAAAAAAAAATGTAGACACGCTGCTTGTGTGGCGATATAGTAACAGCAAAAAGAAAAAGCTCTATAGACAATTCAAACAAGTTAATATTTGAAACATGCAACACAAAAACTCTGAAGTGCAAATCTGAGGCCAATAGTAGTGTAAGGGCACAAGTGGGCGACTGTAAACGCGACAGGAGGTTCTAATCTCACTCGGGGAATTACCCCAACGCAACACGTATTGCCTCCAGAATTCGGTGAACAGTGGGCAACGAAAGTGTCTTAATAAGAACGGAGTGTCTTAACACTCAGGTTCCCTTTGCCTACCCTGCTTTATCCGGGATACACTGTGAATATAAAAAAAACATTGGGATGTTTACTACTTGTTCATTTCATTCATTGATAGGAATGGTAAAGTGGGACATTATTCAACTGTAAATACGATGGTTGTGAATTGTGAGTTTGATCCCAACTCAGGGAAATAATTATAAAATTATTTTTTTCCTTCTCTGGTGGAAAGTCAAAGTTCGTGTAGTGTTTCGCCTCTCAACACGAAATATCTAGAAAATTGGACATTGTGTAGGGAACGAAGTGACTTAACTTAACACTAGGTTTCTGGACTTAACACTAGGAGCATGAATCTGTTTTTTTTTAAATTACCTCATTCCAGGGAATATTGATATTGAATCCTTCGCCGCGGCCCTTTCCAACGGCCGAGAAGTCTGCATCCTTTGAATTTGGAAAGAATTTACCGTTGTCGTATCGATGAATAGATATGTAAAGAATCTGTAATATATAAAATAATAATTATATGTTTGATTTAGAGATTAACATATATACAAAAAATATGTTTTAAAGTAATTTTATATTTTTTTAATTTTACTTTTTCATGTTTCTTAAATATGATTTAGTTTTGTTAAATCAAGATTTATCGTATTTAGCATACTTTTTGGATTATTCTTATCATTTTACATATAGCATCATAATATATAGGTTTCAATTATGGATATAAAATTAAACAAATAATATAAAAAAATAAGTTAGCGGGATTTAAATCCGCATCACTAAATAAACAAAAAATACGGTCACGGCTATTAGATTGCTTGGAAATTTTTTTTTTTAAGAATATGTCATTGATAGCTGTATTGTGCTATTTGTTATTAAGCTATTTGTTAAGAAAAAGATATTTATTAACAACAATTCTTTTACTTGCTACTTTGCACTAAGCGTTAATATGTTGATTCAGCCAGGCCAAATAAAAAACCTGTCAAAATAAGTCTTAATTAGACCAGGCTCATATCCAAATCTTTTATATCGAATTCGGTTACGGTTACTGTTTTAAGTCAGATACTCGATAATTCCAGTTATTACCATCTACAGTATGATCTAGTCATGGTCACTGAAGTTAGCTGGAGAAGACTGCGCAGATTTAATTTTAGGCTTTTTTAGTGAGTGTACAATTCGTAAGTTCTGAAAATCTAAATTTAATTGACACTATTACCTGATCATCATCATAACAAATCCTCTGCGTCCCGTTCCCATGATGGACGTCCCAGTCAACAATCAATACACGTTTGATACCATTTTGTATCGCATACTTAGCCGCCACCGCCACATTATTGATCAGACAAAACCCACTCGGTGTCTCTTCATCCGCATGATGCCCCGGAGGACGGATTATGCAGACTCCCGAACCGGCGGTTTTTGATTTTATTGCATCTATCATCTTAAATATGTATAAATCAACATATTAGTAGAGGCTGACGAAGAACGCAACGGTTGTGGCTTCGATTCTCACTTGGGGGAATTAATTGTTTTCATTTCCTCGTTCTGCTAGGCATAAAACGGCGTCAGTTTCGCCGCTCTTAGCGCTACATCAAAAATTGACGGGTGGGTGGGGAACAAAGTGTCTAAGCATTGAGTTATCTCTGCCTATTCTATTATATACAGGATAGTGTGAAGGTAATTCACTTAGTGGGAATCGAACCGACGACCATCGCGTTTACAATCGGACGTTACAAGTATATTAGTTAAAATAAAACTACCTGCAACACACAACCCGCTGCTACAGAAGCACTTTCTAAGGAATCGGGGTGGAAGTAAACAGAGTCGAATGCGTCTTTTTGACTATGCAGATTTCTTAGCTTTGTACTAGATAATTCTTTAAGCCTGTAACGTGAATAAATATTTAAAGATATATTATATTTTGTCAATTTTTTAAAGTAAATTACTATAATTATTAATGAATAACTGTAAAAGGATAAGGAGCAAAGTATAGAAAAAAACTACATAAGTCATGCTTTATGTTGATTTTTTTAATATTTTTGTATTTAAAATAGGAAAATAAGTCATTTCACTGTTAGCACTCTTTAAAGAAAAATCTATTTTGTAGTAAAAAGGTAAATGTAGCGGGTTGAACCCATTCCGCTATGTTTAAATTTTTATATGGTTTTTAAAAAAAAGTATTCTTCTCTTTTAAATAAGAAATAATAATTAAGTATGTTAAAAATATTTAAATCTTAACTGCAGCCCATAATGTAATTAATATATACCTCTCTAAATGTTTGTGTGTATGCACAGCTAATATTTCCTGATCTGTAACAACTCTAGCTTCTATTTGGTGCATTCTTTCTAATAGTCCAAAATCTCGGAACATTTCATAGATTCGCATTATTCGTTCAGGACACTCCGGGTGACCTCTGTAGGAGAAGTTATGCAATAAATATTAATAATTTAGTTTTTTTAGGCATCCTCATGCATCCCGCATAAAGCAGCGTGTGAGTGACAACTCAACACCGCGCTTTGTCTTCTAAAATGAAAATAATTTATTCCAACTTTTATAGTCAGACGTTTGGCCGTTGTGCCACGACCGATCGACGGCCCAATCAATTAAGACGTTAGCATAGACTGTGATATTTTTTTATGTTCGTGGTATTTAATCAAAAATCTTTGGTGTTATATTATTAACAATAATAAAACTCAAAAATCACATTTAATTGCTATTTTGTTAAGATTTTTACTTGTTGAAAAAATCCTTCTAAAGTTTTGTTACAAATTTTAATTGTAAAAAGAAGAGATATTATTTATCTTCAACAATGCATATCAATTCTTACAAATAAATTTTTTATATTCAAGTATATTTATTATATACAAATTACATTCAATCCATAAATTACGTTAAAAAAAATGTTTATAAAAAAGAATAGATAATTTAGAATTCTTAATAGCAAATTTAAACAAATCTACGATAAAATTAAACTCACGGTTCGCATATATTTTTATGTTTCAGCATTGCGAGATCGTATACAAAACATACTGGATGTTTGGCTGTTGACAAATCAGTAACTGGAACAAAAAAAAAAAATTCTATTCATCTTATACTTATATTATAAAGCTGAATTTATTTGGTTGGATTCGCTATTCTTCGAAACTACCCATTCAAATTAAAAAATATTTTTAAAAGAAAAATGATTATTAAACTGAGAAATTGAAAATATTTCGTTTCCCCGATATGAAATCGAGCCGATCATCACACAGACAGACAGGCGGTCGCATATAATACCTGATTTTAAATATTCCAATTTCTCCGCAATCATTCGTTTTGTATCGTTATCCTGTATAGGATAGCAGTTTCTAGTCGCAAAGCTATCCGGTCTGGTCTCATCCCCCTCCCATTTTACCTCCACTTTATGTATCTGTATATCTTTGTTTTCTGGTACATCTATACTGTATGTAGGTTGATAGTTGTAGCATTGCCAGTGCTTTCTGTGTGCGTATATACAGTTGAGGATAGTTTCACGTATTCTGTAATAGAATTTCGGACGATATAAATTAATTAATTCTTATAAGTACTATAAAAAAAAATCCTTTTTTTGTTGCGGAACTAAGCTCAATTGATTGGACTGATTCCTAAACAGGCACATACAAATTCTGTATCACGAAAATCTTTTTCTAATACAAATAGTATAGTAATAAATGATAGTTATATTATGATGACCGTGGTGAATATGTGTGTGATGTGACTCACTCGTGGCAGGGCTCGTGGAGCGGCAGCGCGGGCGGCGGCAGCAGCAGCGCGCGCAGCGAGTGCGCCGCCGCCTCCGCCAGCGCCGGCACGCAGTAGCCGCCCTCCAGCACCGCCACCACGCGCGCGCCCGCGCCCTGCAGCAGCTGCGTGAGCGTCGCGTAGCACGCCGGCGTCACCGCCATCTCACCCTGGGGGGTACAAGGACAAACAAGGTAACAGGGACTGATAACAACTTTGATTAAGAATATAACACTTATTTCACTTATTCCTAAAACATTATATAGTAAGGAATAATACGAATATAATATATATAAAACGAACACCACAATACATTATATCTTTATTACATTATTTGAACCATAAGTAGAGCAAAGATAAGAAAATGATGTATTTAAGAATGAAATTATCTTGAATATTATAATAAAGTAAATATTTAAAAGAATGTTAGAAATTGTACTTCATGTTTATATTTGATTTATATTTATATAAATTTACTTGAAACATTCAATTTTATACATATACTACTAACATTAGTGAATTAGGTTGTTAAATATGATAAAAAAATTCAATTTTACGATTGCGATAAAATTTAAAACCAGTACATTTATCATATTGTAAATATTTATAAAAAAGGCAAAGACATAGCGTCCCATAAAAAAAATCCCAAAAGCAAAAAAACAGTACAACAAAAAAATGCCTAGCAACTCCGAAAACCCGATCTCACTCACTTTTTCGTCACCGAGTGCCGAGTCAAATCCCGCGGACACTATAACCAGTTGTGGTGCATACTGAAATATATATAATATTATATAAATAAAATAGATAATAAAAAACTTGTAGTACCTCTGGACAGCCGATGGCGGCGTCGTATCCCGCTGATATTAGGATCAGCTCCGGTTGGAACTGCAGGAAAATTGTGGGAAATTACTTTTTTTTAAATTTTATTCCCGCACATAGCATAGGACAGGCATAGGCAGAGTGAACCTAGTGTTAAAACACTCCCACCAAGTACCGCCCAATTGTCAAGACCTTGTTCATTGAGAGGCAGAGCTCAACGCCGCGCTTTCTATACAATATAATATAATTCATATCCGTTATAAATAAATCTGTGTGTTATTGCTAAAAACGTAAATGCTGCCAAATATAAATTCAGTTACATAAGAAACTAAATTCACATTATCATAACAAAGAAACATCTAAATATTAATGACATATACAAAAGTGTTATCTATATAATGTTATATTTAATCTTCACATAAAAGTCCATTAAAAATTATAGTTGTTGTTTTTACTCTATAATTGTGAATATACTACTAATCTTTAAAAATAAAACAATAGGGGAAACCTAGTGTTAAGGCACTGTACTACAGTGTTATGATCGCACTCGCAGGGAAGCGGAGTTTTGATTAGTATAGAGAGCGGAGAGTTGTTTTCGGGCTATAAAAAGTTATTCGTATTATATAATTTACCTCGATCGCCATGGGCAACAATACTTGCAACCATATGGCCATATAGTCACTATCAGTCATGCCCGTCTTGTTGAGTGGTATGTTAAAGTTGTAGCCCTCGCCGCGGCCGTGGCCCGTATAGTGGAAGTCGGATTGACGAAGATTGGGCCAAAACGAGCCGTGCTCGTAACGATGTATTGAGAAATATACCACCCTGTATAAAAAAAAGTTAAAGCAAACTATTTATATTTTTGTTTTGCTTCACGTTGTGTCCCGCACATAGTAGGGTAGGCAAAAGGAACCCATAAGCTCCATAAACAACATATTTAGGAAAATGTCAAAATTTAAAACATTATTGGCAATATTTCTGGTGTATATAAAAAACGGCGGCAAAATGTAATCAGTCTTAAAATATGAGCTATACAAAAATATAAATGAGTAATTAGTTATTAATACAAATTAAATATAGATATTTATTGATTAAATATAAATTAAAAGACTATTGAGTTACCTAGGATCGTCGTAAAACATTTGTTGCGTTGCTTGCCCGTGATGTACATCCCAGTCCACTATCAATATTCTGTACATAAAAAAATATTACATAGGTTAGTCTCAATTATTCTAAATAAAATTTTCGTACCAAAAAATGTATTTCATGCAAATCTGTTATTCTCTGTTATTCACTTAAAGTATATTCTCACTTTTCTTACCTCCACCTCTCTAAATAAAAGATGTATAAATCCTAATTAAAACCTCTATCAAAATTAGGTACGTACATCATATACAACTTCACGCTTTTTCCTACCACCTACTTTTGACTACAACTACGACTTTCTACGCACAGACAGACAGACAGCCCAGAGTTTAACTTCGCACTTTGTCTATCAGAGCGAAGAAATGAACATATTTTTTTAGATTCACGCTTTGTCCTGTATATAGCAGGATAGGCAGAGGGAATCTTAATGTTTAGACACTACGTTCCAGAATCTTCGCCGAATTTGAATCGCCGAGCGAGGAAAATGTTAATAATAAAAAATATTATATAATTAATTTCAAAGTTTAAGTCCAAAATGAAACCTTACCTTTGCAATCCACATTTATCAATAGCATGTTTAGCGGCCAACGCTACATTGTTATAAAAGCAGTATCCACAGGGCTCCGCCCTCATCGCGTGGTGTCCAGGAGGCCGGACGAACGCTACGCCGTTTTGTATTTCCCCTTTCACTACCCTATCAACCATGTCTATTGTTGAACCGGCAGCTATTAACGATAATTCGTGTGTGCTCTAAAATAAAATGCACGGTTTCTCTTTATTTATTTAATAAGATCGAATAATAAAACTAAAAGTGTATTCGTAGATAATTGATAAAAAAAAGGAAGAATTAAAAAATTATAGTAAGTAGTTATGTTGGCTCTAGTTACAAGCAAGGACTTGAGCTAATCAAAGTATCAAATTCAAGGAACGTAACGTGAGCATCTGCCTTAAAAATTATTTATTTAGATATCTATAGCGACTGCGCTACTTTTAGGGGAGTAACATATATATTATATAGGGTAAAATATTTCAAACCCGTACCTAAAAAAATAATCAAGATTCGTTAACAGTTTAGATGTAGGATTATTATTTCCTTTTTTTTTCAGGTTCACGCTGTATCCCGCACACAGCAGGGTAGGCAGAGGGAACATAGTGTTAAGACACTCCGTTCCCCACTTTCTGCCGAATTCTGTAGGCATTGCGTGTTGAGTGGTAGAACTCAACGCCGCGCTTAGTCTTGACACCAGAGCGAAGAAATGGAAATATAAATTTAAGTAAATATTTCATCTCCTCGAGTGGGGATCGAACCCACAACCAGTCGGTTTTACAGTCGCTTTATGCCCCTGCGCCACGATTGGCCTTATTATTTTCATTTCTTGTTTTTTATCCGTACTGTATTACGTGTGACGGTCGACAGTTATGAATAGATACTAATAACGCCAACATCTACTCCTACAAAAATATTAATTAACGTTTCATCTAACCCGATCTGTCAATTTTCATTCACAAAAAACATGCCCAAATGAGACGGGGAAGGGAGGAACTTTCGTTCTATTTTACGCAATTACCTATATTTTTTTAAAATAAGACTAAATAACGTTCAAATCTTTTGATCAGTGTCTGTTTACGTCATTCTTAATATAGGGTGTATTTCATGAGTAAATAATTTCTCTACAGCAACCAAGATAAAATACATGAAAAAAAATATTTATTAGAATTTACATATTTGCCAATTTCTAAGTTTTATGTACAGAAAAAAAACTCACAGGATGTATGTATACAGCATCGTATTTAGATGACAGCTTCTCTAAATAATCTAAATCATTGTTTTGATGGGTTTTCTCGAGCATGTCGTACACGTCTTTGGAATGTAACATTGTTAGTTCTTCTACGGAGGCAGCTCTTGGTGGATATGACACACATTTATCTATTAAACCCATTTCTTCACACCTAAAAAAAATGCATTACTTTAAAACCAAATACAATGCAGACTGTCATGAATGTCAGTGGCACATCATTAAACTTTAACATGGCTGTTGTGAGTTCAATTTCTACTTGAGGAAAGAATTTATTTTCATTCACTTCCAGGTGATCATAGAGAATTTCCTAGCGTCAAGAGATATATTTAAGAAAATCTGGTGGTCTAAAAATATAATATATATTTTTAGCTTTACTCTGTATTCTGGATTCGCGATGGCCTCATATATAAAAACTTACAAGAACTAATATCAAGTGATTGTCTAGTATATAAACTGGGAACTAATCAATATTTACCTATTTATTACACCAATAAGCCTTTCAGGGCATTCAGGATAATTATCATCCCACAAACATTTATGCTCTGACATACGCGGTTCTGTTACAAATCCTGTTGCACCTTTTACTTTTTCCTTTGACTCCATGGCCTTAAACAAAATGAGAAATGAGAGTGAGGGTGGTCACAAGGTGTGGAGCTAAGGGTCTGGGACTTGCAACAGATGTGAAAACTAAACGGTCCAATTAACAATCGACTTTGCTGTCCAAGCTTTTCTAACACTTGTACAAAATTTGAAATGATTTTTATTGATTTTTAGTGCTTCCTTGGAAATAAATATATTCTAAAATTATCTATATCTATATAAATAAAAATATTTTATTTATAATTATCTATCCTAAATAAAAGAAAACAAAAATTGATAATTAACTACTAGTTATTTGTTTTGTAAGTTTTATATAAAGTATAAGTTATTAAATTTATTAAACAATAAATTCCATTCAGTAGAAAATTTATACACTATTCAATGTTTATTGTTAAGATGAAATACTTACAACTTGATAATGGTCTTGTAAAACTGTCTCAATATGTTGTTTCCTCTTTTGCTGTGCCTTCTTTTTAGCAGCTATCACCAAAGCAGACGGCTAGAAAATGGGATATATAAATCAACTCTCATCAACATTCCATATTTATCACTTAGATAAAATATCATAATCCACTTAAGTCTTTGTATACATAAAATAAATAGACATATAATATAATTCACAATAAGTAAGTCACTAAACATGTGGTAAAAAAAAAATATCTAACATTTTGTTTATCTATATATGTAAAAGGGCATGGCATAACGCGACCAGTCGTGGCGCAGTGGCACAAAGTGTGACTGTAAAACCGACTGGTTATGGGTTCGACTCGAGGAGATGAAATATTTACTTAAATTTATATTTCTATTTCTTCGCTCTGAAGTCGAGGTAAAGCGCGGCGTTGAGTTCTGCCACTCAACACGCAATGCTTCCAGAATTTGGCAGAAAGTTGAGAACCTTTGCCTCGTCCTTTCCCTCTGCCTAACCTGCTGTGTGCGGGATACAGCGTGAAGCTGATTTGATTTTATAAAAGGACATGTTCCGACTGACCGAGGTAAGACGCACGCACAGCCGTAACCACTGTGCGTGGAAACGTAAAATTTGGACAGATATTTATTTTTGTAATCTGGACATCCACTATGAAGGGATTTTGAAAAACTTGAACCCTAAAGGGATGAAATAGGGGTTGAAAGTTTGTATGGATTTTTTGTTAAATAGGCACCGATTTTTATAAAATTTGAAATTCAGACTCTTAAAAATATTTCATTGAACACGTGTTTCATGGTTTTTTAGAATTCACCCTCTTAGGGTTCAAATAAGAGGTTGAAAGTTTATATGGAAAAATCTTTAAATCCCCACCGATTTTTATAAAAAATTAAATTCAGACTGTTAAAAATATTTTATTAAATAATATTTTTATGAAGCAATTGTGGCTCAGACACATGGTGTCTTGCTGTAAACATGATAACTGTGAGTTTGATTTCTTCTCAAGGGAATCAATTATTTTCTTTTTCTTACTGTGGTAACAAAACAAAGGATGGTTTAGGTTCCACCACTTAACATATGAGTGGAAAATGGGGTAAGGATTACCACAGCATTATTTTCCATCTACCTTAGCGTATTTCGTTTTTTTACTACGATGATTTAAGATTGAAATTGAAATCATAGGCTACAGATTTTTTAGAGTATTTTTTTAACATATTCATGTTAGTTATCAATAATAAATCTACAAATACTGCGGCGGAACGCAATGCCACTTTTTTTCCTCAATTAAATAATATTAGGACCTTGAATAAGTTCTCTTAATAAAAAAAATATTTAAAATATAATGCTTACAATGACATTACTCAAAGTATTGTCCATCATTAGAGACCACTTTCTCCCATCTCTCTGGTAGCAATTGAATCCCCCGTCGGAAAAACGACTCATCTTTCGAGGCAATC
>DWLH01002492.1:0-10726 GCA_018249795.1 Heliconius telesiphe telesiphe | reverse complement strand
GGGCCGCTAGTTATATCTATAATATAAATTCCGCCACTCAACACACAATGCTTTGAGAATTAAGCGGAAAGTGGGGAGCGGAGTGTCTTAACACTAAACTCCCTCTGCCTATATGCAAGATACAGCGTGAAGCTGTTTATAATATAAATTCTTAAAATTTAAAAATATGAACAAATTATTTACAAAACACTTTTCGAGTTCATATTTTGTTTCAATTTAAATTGAAAATCCCTAAGACAGTTCGCCCTAATAGCTTTAATAGCGATATTATTTTGGCTTATAGATGCAAGTTCGAGCAAAAGGAGTTTTAACCGTTACGTACTTTAGTGTGGAATCTTACATTTACATGAACTCACCACAATCTTTTGTTTTATAATCATAAGTTATTTAACTTTTTTTTTCCTCTTTTTATTGGATGGGAAGGGAACCAGGATTGATTGAATGTTACAATACAGTACTGCTAAACACATTTCATCCAATAAAAAAGTTCACCTGTTGGGATTTATATTCCATGTGAGCTATTTCTTCCTTGTCTCGCTGTTTGTAAAGCGCCTCCCAGCGCTTGTTGTTGTGATCCACCATGGCCTCACGTTCAATGTTGATCGCTTGTTCTATTAGAAATAACTGTTTTTCGTAAGCTCTTTGCATTATTGTTATTTGTTTCTCGATTCTATCTGAGAGTTCTTTGATATCTTTGTCCTAGAGACCAAAAAATGTTTAAAATGTAATCACACGATTGTTTAAAGAAAAAGATATTTAAATTTATAATATATTTAAATTTATAATATATTTAAATTTATAAAAACAATTAAGGCGTTGTGGCTCAGTGGCACAAGCGTGAGACTGTACTGCGACTGTAAATGCGAATTAATATTTTCATATCTTCGCTTTGGTCACAAGGCAAAGCGCGGCGTTGAGTTCTGCCATTCATTCATTCAAGTGGGGATCCGAGTTCCTTAACACAAGGTTGCTTCAGGCGACCTTGCTATATGTGGGATACAGCATGAAGCTGAAAAATATTTGTAGATAAATATTATTTCGTAATAATGTTATTATTAAACGTTAACTTTAATATAAAAAAATAAGTATCAATTATTCACAAATATTACAACTTATGGACCTGTTTATCCAAATCTTCATAATAAGCAACATCCATTTTACACAAATCCTGCTTTAATTCGTTAATCAAATTATCTTTTTGCTGTAACAAGTTTTGACAATTAATATTTTGTTCCTTGATAGAGGCATCTATGTCGAGAGGATCCTTAATCAAAAGCATCGCGTCCCAGTTCGAAGTGATTGCATCGTACTGCGTCTGAGCCTCTGCTGCTTCTGATTCAAGTTTGAACATGGAATCTAAACAAAAAAGTGTTCTTTTTTAAATCATTTTCATACTGAAACTTAGTTGATCCTCTCAGACGCGGACCGTGAGTTGTTGGGGCCCTATGCTAATTGTTTTGGGGGTCAGAAAATCAATTTAATAATTGACATCTAAAAAAAAATGTTTTCAATACCAATGTTGTACACGTCTAGTCTAAAAAACACGGCAGCAAATAACGAATAGCGGCGTCGTCCGCATCATCCAATGGAAATATCTTAGAGCTATGAATGACAAATGACACATTCTAAGAGTCCGGTAAATTTGAAACTAGTAAAGTGAAATACATGTAGCCTTTCTGGATAAATGGGCTATATATATATATATAAATAAATATTTCTGCTGCCAATTCTCATATTTGCTTATCATATTGTAAGCCGTTTGCAGAATTTATTAAACGAAGTAATAAATTATTAAGCTGATTATTCGTCGATTTATACGACATCTGCAGAAGGGGCATCTGGAAATCTGCTCACAGTAAGTGATTTTTAAGGCTAACGTCATATTTTGACGTTAGCCTTAAAATTCACTTACTGTGATTTTTGTGCTGCGTGATCCCGGCCTAGAATAGGATCATCCTGGTACTGGTGGTGCCGTAAAAGGCGACTAAAGTACATGTGGTAGAGTCACGTCGCCAGCAATGGCAACACGCATGGGCAGACTCGACCGGATCATTACCACCCCCGGCATTTAAAACCGGCGTGAAGTAGTGGCGTTATGTTACGGCGTTTCGCATCAGGTAATGCCGGG
Source organism: Heliconius telesiphe telesiphe (assembly GCA_018249795.1). Lineage (NCBI taxonomy): Eukaryota > Metazoa > Arthropoda > Insecta > Lepidoptera > Nymphalidae > Heliconius > Heliconius telesiphe. The sequence continues at coordinate 8,598 of DWLH01002492.1, read as the reverse complement.
CTCCGACGCCCAACCCTTCTTAAAGGCCGGCAACGCACCTGTAGCTCCTCTGGTGTTGCACGGTGTCGTGGGCGGCGGTGATCACTTACCACCGGGTGACCCGAACCCTCGTTTGCCTTGTCTTTTCCATAAAAATAAAAAAAAATAAGATGACATGTGTGGATCTCATTTCATTTGTGGATTCAGATTACATGTGTGGATGAGATCACATGTGGGGGAAGGTCTCCCCTTACGTCTCTTACCGCTTATTTTTCCTCAATGAATCTTTTTTGACATTATTTCATCACTGATTCGTTGGACGTGCCCACACCGTCTGAGCACGGTCTACTTTAAGTGACAATTGACCGACACCGTGACATTCTCACTAATTCCTGCCGTTCTGTGTATCACTTCATTGCGGATTCGATAAGCTAAGCTGACTCTGCATATCCTATTTCTATTCTTTCCTATTTCTATTTATTCCTATTTCTATTTATTTCTTTCATTCTTCTTCTGTCGTCGGTACTAACATTACATTGTGTAGGTGTGTTGACGTTTGGCCGTCTCATCAATGCAGCTAATGCACCGTTACCTCTGAAACTGACACCAATACGCCTTTTCACATCGATGATGCCCAAATATACTACTTTACTCACTTGTTTTAATGTCTTACGGTGACCTTGCATTCCGTCTTTTCTTTCAACCTCTATCTTACTCGCAATCAGGCTTAGCCCATTATTTTCACACCCTTTTTTCAGAGTGGTGACCAACGCCTGGAACTTGCGTTCTGACGATGCAAAGAGCACAGTATCATTTTCGTACAGTAGGCAATTTACATTCAGGTCACCTATAAGCTGTTAAAGATAAGAACCAATGAATACTTAACATGAAAATTAATTTATAATAGTCTATATTGATTAAGTGACGCCATCGCTCTGGACTTAGTCGGCCCTCCTTTGCATTTCCCACACTTACACCTGACAACTATAATAAAAACTATGATGTTTTAAATCATCAGTATCATATATTATTAATTGTTATTTACCTTTCATTTTATCTGAAAATAACGTTCGCCGTATAACTTCCCTCTCGTCGGTAGTGACTTTAACATTAGTAACTTTAGCGGCTCCATCTAATGCTAAGCGTTGTAATTCCTCAGCAGCAGCAGCCGTCGCCTGCTCTATAGCCCCAGGTTCTTCTTCTTTAAATATATCTTCTGAAGGTTGATCAGCTCTAAGTATATGTTAATAAATATATGAAATTGTTTGTAAAAAAGTTTAAGTTTAGAGAAGTTGTTATCTTACTATATATAAATATATTTTATTAAAACACTATGAAAATAAAGATTTTGCAGCATATAATTTTATTATAGTCATTATAAGGCTTTTATAGCATGTGAGTTTATTAATGTCAACACTATGTTTATTAATGTTGAGAGAATCGATAACAAAATAATAATAAACGACTTGCCGCATTCGAAGAGCAGTTAGAAACCGCTTAAAAGCGAAGAGTGTGAATACGATTATCATTTGAGGAATTAAATTTTAATTTTTCTTTTGTAATTATTTACCTACATAACATGGATAATAATTACGTTACTATTATATATAGTTAGGTAAGAAATCTCTAATTTGTAATTAAATGACAAAATACCTAGTACAATTTCTTGCCCACTCATTGAATAAAATGTTATATATTTATCAGCTCTCCGCTGTGTCTCGCTTATAGCAGGGTAGGCAAAGAGAACCTAGTGTTAAGACACTCCGTTCCCCACTTTCCGCCGAAATTTTCGAGACATTGCTCTTTTTCCTTAAAATATCAAATGATTTCTATATACATATGTTTGTCTAAATAAATATATAGTGTACTAACACACTACTTTTTTTTCCTGTAGGAGTTGAGTACATTAGATATGTTTACAGATACGTCTAATTTTAACTTAACCTTTTGAGAGCTTCCTGACGACGTTTGATTCGTAATGCCCTAGCTGCTTTCCTCTCATCAGGATCCTGTGATGAAACCTGTGGTTCTGTTGGAGCAAGGACATCTTCCTCTTCATTTCCAAACATATCAGCTAATGTATATTTTGTAATATAATTGAAAAAAAATTAGAATCAACAAATTGAACGTCTTTCGAATAAGTAGACAAAAAATTGATCAAACAGTAATGCAATATCAAATTGACAACAGCAAAGTTGTCATGGCGATTAAAATTTCAATAACATTTTGTCAAGTATTATATCTAGTATTATTTTTTTCTTATTTTTATTTTCAAGGTACCATAGGAAACTAAGATAAGTGCTAATAAAATTTAAATAATGTCTTTTTAATAAGTTATAACTGTACATATTTCCAATTTCAAAGTATTTATTACAAAAATATAAGTAAAATTACTATTTCTGAATAGTACAATATATTGATGTATACCAATTAATCATGTTTCTTCTAATCATCATTCAGTATAAAGGATAGAGATAAAGATAGGTTAAATAGAGAAATAAAAGATGTAGTATTTTATTAACTTTTTATTACTTAATTTACTTTTTGCTGTTAAGGATGATACCATCGTATTTCTGTTGGAACCACTTCATGGCGTCTTCCTTCGTCAAACGGTGTTGGAAGCCAACCTTGCCAGTCTTGCGTCGTCTGTGTGCTACATTGAATCCTAAAAATAAAAATATATTTTAGCTACTTAGAATCTTAAAAACTAAAAAAAAGAAAATAATTGTTAATCCAAATAATATGATAGGATTTAAAAAGTATTTATATTTAGTATCAATATATTTTTTTTATTACGTACCAACACAGTATTCAAATAAAAATATATAATGTTAAAGTATTGCAGATTTAATTTATTGATATTTTAGCTATAAAGACTTTATATTAAAAATTAAAATCCAAAATATAATTTGAAATAAACCTGATATTTTACTTAATAAAATACATTTAAAACATATGTTCCTTAAACTTTATAGAAAATAATTACATAATTATTCTCCTGTTGAGCTAAGTTTATTTTTGCACATAATTTACAGAGTGAAAATTCTATATTTTCGCTCTTGAACATATGTGCTATACTAAATTTATTTATTTCAAGAGAATATAATTAATAAGAAAGCAACATGTCCATAACCTATTTCTGACAATGAGGTTTTTTTTGTTTTACTTTAATAAAACAATTATCTATAGACAATAGAGATGTTTTGTTAAAATTTAAAAAATAGAACTTTTTCAAAAAAATTTAAGGCATGTAGTGTTGATTAATAATACAAAATTATTATATCTTTTTTAAATAAATAAACTATCTATTTACAAAATAGTTTTGTGATTAATCTTGTAATTTTGTTTATTTTAACAGATTATATCTTACCTGGCCTTCCAAGTACAACGTAGAAGTCAAGACCATAGATACCGATGGAAGGATCATACTTAATACCCAAATCAATGTGTTCCTGGATACCAAAACCAAAGTTTCCAGTTGCTGAGAAGTTGTCACGTCTCAATTCGTATTCCCTGACCTAAAATAGGAAGCATAGATTTAATTATTTAGCATTCCATGGAGTCAGTGCAGGTGAGAGTAATAGGGACCATACAATAAGGGTGGGTCCTCATAAAAAATAAAATAAATCCCCTATTCTCTTAATGAGCTTTAAACTTAATTTATAGTTAGAAATTAAAACATATATATACATAATATAAAAAGATTATTTAGTGAAGACATTTCCTTGTCCATTATCTGCCAAAATATCAGAAATTGCAGGGAAGTGCTCATTTCACCACTTTTTGTACCAATGAGAGAATTGAAAATATTTTATTTTCCCAAATGGGGTTCAAACCCACACAACCACAATCATTGTATTAGCAGTCAGATACTTATTGTAGTGAGCCACTATGACCTGATCCCTTAAAATTTAAAAATATATCTTATAAAAAATAATTATTAGGTTGAATTTGAGATTTAAAATGTAATTTCACTGAGTATTCTGAGCAGTAAAACAAAAGTGCCCAGAAGTTGCAATTGGAAATTTTATTTTAGCACAGAATTACAAAGAAAAAACTATGAGCAGTTATCTCTTGAACAATTTGTGCAAGTATAAAAAAATATAATGCTAAAGTTAATCACTAAATATATTTAAAAAAACTTTGCAAGAAAATTTATTTATAAATAAATATTTATAAATATATATTTTTAAGTGTACAATAAAAAATATTTTTATTATAATTATCATAATTTTCAGTGTTTGTTTGGAATGGTTGTCAACAACTAAGCATAAAATAATAAAGTTTATTTTAGTTAGTTTTATATTTTAAATAATTCTATTTAAAATTTCTGTATTACAAAAATAATAACAACAAAACTGAGGATATTGTGGTGAAATTAAACTGTAAGCACAATAATACTAGCTTCAATCCTCACTCAGGAAAGGATTATATTTAAATTATTTTCATTTACACTTTGGTGGACAACATGTAGCATTGATTTTTGCTATTAAAAACATGCTTTTATAAATTGGGTAAAAGGGAAGTAAGGAGTGTCTTGCCATTGGATTGCTCTGCTTACTCTGGGCTCCATTTTAAAACTAATAGTACTGTTCAAATTAACATAATGAATAACTTAAATACCCACTTTTAATCCCCTCTCAAGAATTTCCTCAGCCTTAGCTCCACGGACAGTGCAGTGGACAGCAATTTTTTCATTACGACGGATACCAAAGGATCTGACGGTGTAACGAGCCTTGGAGAACACGGGCTGTTGACCAGTAAGCTGTTCCAACACCTAAAAATTAAATAAATTATTGAATAATCAATAAGAACTCATATAATTATAATTGTTTTCAATACATATATATTTAAATGTTACATGTCTTTTTTCTGAGTATTCTAAGCAGTAAAAGGAAAGTACCTAGAAGTTGCAATTCAAAATAATACTTTTGCATGATTTTAAACAGAAAACACAATATTGTTGTGGTTCACATAAACAAATTCATGCTGTATAATATAATGTCATAATACTAGACGTATTATGTATATGCATAACACTAATTTATAAATAAAATAACTATTTCATTTAAAGAAATAGGACTTGTCGATTTTCAGACGATCGGTAATTTGACATCACATTAAATAAATAACCTAAAAATTTTATATGCCTCCAACTCAAATATTGTGAACAATGCAAGTCCGAGACCAGCAATGTATGAAATATTATTTCTTACCTTAGCAGCACGTGTCAACCTGTCACCAGATTCACCGACACAGATGTTCAGGCACAATTTCCTGATGTGCAGATTCCGCATAACATTTTTGGAATGGTCTTTAGGAACCTTCTTCTCCTTCTTATCCTTTTTAAGGGCAGGATTTGCAGGCGGTGGTACACGCTGAAAATCATCATAACAGTAATGACAAGCACGTATCAGAAATAAAATGAACACTTATGTACCCGTTGGTCGAAAAGAACACTGTTAAGTGAAAACTATACGCTAGTAGTATAAAATAAACACGAATTATTGACAATAGTGACACGGTTGTGTTGAATTTTAGTTAAAAAATATTTATGATGCATATTTTTCACTGATTATAATCGATTATATTTACGGACATATATAAAACACCTACCGCCATGATTAGGAAATTTTAAAAGAAACTAAATGTCAATAATTTTTACCATAGACTAAGTAAGAACCATAGACATCCAACATTTTTATATGCAACACATACTAAAAAAGAGTTTGTAGTTACTTTCTAAAAAAAATATTTTGATTATATTTATAACAACTATATAACTTACACATTATACATTTTCATTAAATATGTAAACTTTTAAAATTTTTGGTAAGCATTTAATGACGACCAATAATCAAATAATTTTCAATTTTCAAAAACTTTTTAATTTGTTTTCATCAGTGCAGACGAGCGCGTCAGAGTTAAGGCCACAAAAAAATGTACAATTATTGTCAATTAATTACATTTTCAATAATCAAACGTAAATTCGTGATAACTTACTTAATCAACTCCGAATCCGAATCCGAATCTTACAAATTTTACATGTATAACATTATTGAGCTTCATAATAATATAAATTTTATCAATTTGAACGTAATTTTTATATATTTTTTAATACAAAGCAGCTTTAGATGAGATCAGAGATCATTTATCATTATAAATGTTGTATTAAAAGTTCTTACACGCTTAATTTTTTTATATTATGTTTGTAATAAAATGACTTGACTTCTTTAAGTCAAGGCATGATACACTACATGATATGAATTCTGTATTAAATAATGAAATCACTCAACACATTGTGGTGCAGTGGAAAATGCCTTATTGTAAACACAATGGTTGTTCCTTCGAACAACGTTCTAAAAGGTGCGATTCCTACTCGACCGGATAATTGTATTCTATTTTCATTTCCTCGCTCTAGAAGACACAGCGCATGGACGTATCTAGAAATATTTTCAAAGGGGACCTGGACTTTAATTTTGATCTAATCTGTTCTGTGTTAAGGTTTTCTTTATAATTTTTCAGTGTGAGATTTTTGTTAGTAACATTTCTAGGGTGGTCGTAGCCCCTTGATCCCTAGCGTTATGCCACTTTACACACAAAGTCTCAAAATATATATGATAGAGATATTTCGGTACGATTAACTGCACACCGCACACAAAAAAAGTAAAAATAAAAATACGGGTTCTGAATTTCGGTTTCTAATTATAAATTAACACTTTATAAAGTTTTTTTTTTATTTTATTCATCATTACACATTTTTTGTATAATACGTTTTATGCATTGTTTTTATTTCATGTTACTTATGAACCTTGTTTACGATGAGTTGAGAGAAGAAATCATTTAAGAGTACTAATTTTTTCTACTTTTTATATTTGGTCACTGCCGAACAAGGTAGTACATGGTCAAATCAATGAACCCTAAGTCCTTCGGTGTGTATAATAAAAGAATGTTCAATGTATCTATATTTATGTATATAATTTTTATTACTATTCTATTTAGAACTGAACTGAACGGAACGGAGCCTACCATATATGAGAATATTAAACAAAAAAATATATGTAACAAAAACGCATAAGCTTTGTTACAATCTCAATAGAAAAAAAACCCTTGTAAGCTCACTTTGTTATCCGCTATGTGCACAATACGAAGACGAAGGCGACAAGACGAAGGCTAATAGTGAACATTTATAGTACAAAAAAATACGTTTTTTATACGTTTTAGTTCCAGTTGACGTTATAACCTACAAAGAGAGACATAAAATTGATACGACCGCGTCCCGTCCTCGGTATGCCAATCCGACTCGCACTTAACCAGTTTTTTTTTTATTTTAATTGAAAAAAAAAACAAAAGTGAGAACTTTGACGAAAATTATAAAAAAAGCATTTGGTAGGTATGTACCTACATCCTAAATTCTACAGTTATTTTTATTTCTTACTGATTGCACTTGTACGCTGGTATAACTGTTGTGTTACTACAATATGTATATTATTATTAAATAAATATAATTCATTTATGCATAACTTTTTTATTTCCTGTGATGGCTTATTTTAATATCTATAATGAAAAGTTGAAAATCCTATTTGCCATACATACATGATACAACAAACATGTCATATACTCGTATGTAGGTAGGTAATTAGATTACAAAGTTAATATATATTTTTTAGCTCTACCTACGCTATATGGCTGGGTAGGCAGAAGGAACCCAGTGTTAAGCTTAAGGCACTTTCGTTCCCCGCTTTCCGCCATTTCAATTCTGGAGGCATTTTACGGTGAGTGGTGGAACTCAACGCTGCGCTTTTTGTCTCGTTACCAGAACGAGAATAAATCAAACATAATATTTCATATCCTCGAACGGGAATCGAATCCACAACGTGTCGCGCTTATAGTAGACTATTTTTTTATATTCAATTACTAAATGTGCAATATTTTTCATCAATATAAATTAGTACCTTAAAAAAAGGGCTGACAAGTATCTTTTAATTAATATTAAACAAGCCACATATTTTTAGACTAGGTAGGTAAACTTTAACAAAATTATTGAAATTGTCAAAATGATAACGGAAGTATCAGTACCTATTTATACATTTTATTTAATATTAATTCAATTTAGAGTCGAGTATTTAGCTTACAGTGATAAAGACATCTTTAGTTGCGCAACTGCATGCCGCCGTTTTTTAACCGGTCGTCGATAGTCACTTGTAAATTGAAATAGATATTTGATACAACTAGCCTAATTAACAATATATTTTCTAGTGATATTTAAAGTTTGAAACATTATTTTACGTGATGCAGCCACGTGCTGGAGTAAATAAAATCTTTTCAGTAACTTAGAAAAATATTCGAAGAATATTTGAGATTCTAAGTTTTAGATTTGGATACTACCTCCAATATTCATTATAAATCTTTATTTTCTATTTGTTTATTCTACGGTTGATACACGAAGATTATAGGAGCTTATTTTATTATTACGAGCAATAAGATAGAAAAAACTGGAATTTCTACTGAATTGAATTATAAATATAACAATAACAAACAAATGGATGAAGCCCAAAGACAGAAATCATGTGTTGATTCTGTAAGATATAGTAGATGGCACTGCTCAATTTGTGATAT
>DWLH01002491.1:0-10728 GCA_018249795.1 Heliconius telesiphe telesiphe | reverse complement strand
ATAGATCGTAAATAATAAATAAATAAATTATAATAATTGTGTACTAACATAGTTTAAGCAAATATATATTAACAAAATTATATGGATCTAAAAAGTCTGAAATAAAGATTATTATTATTATTATTATATTAAATCTAAATAAAAAAATGTCAAGTAAAACAAACATGCTTAGTATTTATTTTTATTTATTTGATGTAATAAGGACAACAAACAAATATATAAATATAAACTGCCACACAGTTGGACAGTTTCATATACAAAAAATTAATTACTTACATATGCTTACATAACTATTACAATAAAAAATCTCTTATGTAACAGGAAAAAAACTAAACAGAAACTAATAATTTGATATTGTTGTAAGGTTGTTGTAGCAGTAGATGGACACAGATTTTCTATTATTATTTTTCTATTCATTTAGGTCAAAAATACTAAATGTACAGACAAAATATTTCTAATGTTTTATTATTTGTATAGATAATATGAAAGTAACTATAATTATATGCGTAACAGTTTTTGTCTGACATATATATTTTTTTGAGGATTTACTGCAAGTTTTCACTTTTTGTAGGTCTACGAGAAATACCATATAGGTTTGATTACGCAGCGTATAAAGTTTTTTTTTAAAAGTTTTTATTTAAAAATAAATAAAAATAACTAAAAAAGGATCAAATCAGCCAAGCTAGGCTATGGCACCCTCCTTGAGGTGAGAAATGCTTCGCAAAGAACTCGGTTTCGACTCGGTATTGTTATAAACTAATTGTAGTGAGTTTCATCTGAACGGGTTTGCCAACTTCGACCAGCTTGGCGACTGGTGTCCCTCAAGGAAGCGGATCCCGGACGAGGAGCTTTAGTGCGTCGTTATATACGTCAGCTGTGAGAATATTTCAATAGCGCGATTTAGGGATTGTATGAAATATTTTTAATTTAACTACTTTTAATGTTATATATGTATATGCATGTATAAAATTCACCCATTAGCGAGTAACTGATGAACAACGTATAGCCGGAACTACGCGGAGTAGAACGCTGAAAACATGTTCCTTGGGGAGATTGAAGCAACACTAAGAGACCGTCGTGGCGTTGGGCATATGGGTGTGACAGTAACACGACGATTGTGGATTCAAACCCAACTCGACGGAATGAATTATTATTAATTAATATTTAAGTTTCTTTGCTTTGGCAACGAGGCAAAAGCCAGGGGTGTTCCAGGTGAGTTCCGCCACTCAACACACAATGCCTTGAAAAAATCGGCGGGAAGTGGGTAACGGAGTGCCTTAACACTAGGTTCCCTTAGCCTTAATTTAATTTAATTTTTTCACCAATAGTTCAATTGTCTATGTAAATCAACTTATTGTTTGTAGCTATTAGAGACTCAGTCTGTATTTAGTAAGCTCGTAATATGTACACTACAGCGATCACATATGCGGGAGCGTAACCTCTAACAATACTATTAAGTAAGACTAACTGCAGCATCAAGGTCTCCCTGTAAACGCGACGGTTCTGAATTCGATTCCCAGCCAGGGAGATGACATATTTTTATTTTTTCGCTCTGGCAACAAAATAAAGCAAGACGTTGAATTCCCCCCATTCAGCTAGCAATGTCTCGAAAATTGGGTGGTGTGAAGCGATCGGAGTGTCTCAACACAACAATTTTGTTGTGTGTATGATACGTATGCTGTATATATATATGTTGTCTCTGCTATCTTGCTAATTATCGCATATAGCGTGAAATTATTTAAAAAAAAAAAAATATCCAAGATATACCTACAGAAAAAATGTAAAAAATAAAAGCAACTCGTAGAGTTGCACCTCTTCAATTAATATGTTCGATCTGGTGATTTAAAAATTTAAATGAATGAATCAATTGGGCAAGAGGCCAGGTGGGTTTAAGTCCCACTCTGGGAATCAAACATTTATTATTTTCATTCTGACAACGATCAAAGCGTGGAGTTGAGTTCCGCCATTCAGCACGCAATGCCTCCATAATTCAACGAAAAGTAGAGAACGGAATTTTCTAAATGAGAACGAGGAGTGTCATAACACTGGGTTCCCAGGCTCCCTCTGCCTACCCTACTATGTGCGGGACAGAGTGTGAAGCCTTAAAAGATTGCAATTCTGTTAGTGTTACCAACTTAAATGTGTTATTATCACAGTATTTTACACAGACTCATTTCAATTACTCTCTATTTATAAACGTCATTTATTCAACAGCCTTAATATATCAGAGAAACAATCGAGTTTTTTTGTAAAAACAAATAAAACCTTAATTGACATGAAAGAGAAACATTTTACTTCAACAACAGAAAATAAAAATTGTTTTCGTATCTACCTACCATCTTTCGTAAACGAGACTGGGTGTAGGTTCGATCTCCATTCGAGGAAATTTAATATTTATTTAAAATAATATTTTTATTTCTCCGCTCTGAGAGTGTCGAGGCGAAGTGTGGCGATGAGTTCCGCCACTTAACACCCGTTGCCTCTAGAATTCAGTTGAAAATGAGGAACGGAGTGTCTTAATACTAGGTTCCCTCTGCTTAGCCTAATGAGTGCGGGTTCAGTGTGAAGCCAATTTGGTTTTGGTTTTAGTTATACATTTGGGTAATATCTTGATGCCAGTGAGTGCGATTTTCACTCGTACAAAATATATATATATATATATATATTTTAATGAACGAGGATCACTCTGGTAACAAGGCAAAGCGCGGCGTTGAGCTCCGTCACTAACATGCAATGCCTTGAGAATTGAACGGAGAGTGGGGAAATGTTGAGTATGTGTATAAAATTATTGCTTTCTCCTTTTTCATTTTCTTTCTTTTGTCATTTAAGTTTCTTGAGAAGTGTAGGGGAATAAGAGAAGATTTCCAGGTTTTGTAGTCCACACCAATGAAGTTACAGGCTACATTTAGTGTATTGTCAAATAAAATAAAAAATATTTTTAATTGAGTTAATTTCTAAAGACACTCCGTTTCCCACTTTCCGCCGAGTTCTGGAGACATTGCGTGTTGAGTGGCGGAACACCAGAGCGAAGAAATGGAAATATAAATGTAAATAAATATTTTATTTCCTCGAGTGGGGATCAAACCCACAACCAGTCGATTTTACAGTCACACTTTGTGCCTCTGCTCCACGACTGGCCTTTTTTTTATTTCTAAAGTTACAATATATTCACTCAGTTTTTGTCTCTTCTTATATCATAATATTTTCTACTATCAAATTCCTTAATTGATAAAAACTGTTTTCTTTTTACATAAATTTGCTTTATTAATTTAAAAAAAAAAATCCTTCAATTCATCCCGGGATAATTATCACAACTGATAAGAGAACTACTTATACTGATTATCAAGCTACAGAATATATATATAAAAAATGTAATTTCACCACGTTACCATGGCAACCTGGCGGCGCGCGCACCCAGTCACTTCCTTACCCCGGGACGGGCCGGTCGCGTTTCAATTCAACGTAAACAAGAAAAATACACGCAAATATACGTTTTTGTAAATTTTTTGACTTTTGGGAAAACAGCAATAGAAAATCGATTCTTAGAGTGCAAAAGAATAGTATGTAAATGAGTGAAGACGTCCAATGTGGTGGAGGAACGGTGAGTGTCAGTTCATCATCATCATCATCAGCAGCTGTAGGCTATATCCCGCATAGCAGGGTAGGCAGAGGAAACCTAGTGTTAAGATATTGCGCCTCTCAATGCCGCGCTTCGTCTCTTATAATTATTAATTATCTTATTGTTAATATATGGCATATAAATGCTTATACTAACAGTTTGTTGGTAAATAAGCGTAGATGAATTATAATAAATATTTACTTTATATTTTCATACAAATTACTTAATTGAATTTTTCAACTATACACATACAGCACGTAGGCGTAATTAAACGCCGCATTTATTTAATAAATATATATAAAAAATATTCAAAATATAAATATTTACACGTTTGCGAATCGAACCCACAACTAACGTGGGTTTGATCAAGACTATCAGAACATGTGATCCGTGAAGAAAAATATATATTAAAATGCAAAAGTGTTAAATATTATTTATTCTATATTTGTAGCAACTAGATTTTACTAGTGACGTCCCTGATGGATAAATGGAAATAACTAACAGTTAGGAGTGTGCACAACAGCTCACTTTTGTGAACGAGAACAAACGATATGTTCGGTTTAAAGAACATGTTCAAATTTACGTTCAGTTCTCTTTATATGTTCAGTATAATTTATATCTAAATATAAGTTTCAAAAGACATAATTAAAAAAGATCGATCGTCTATTATCCGCGTACTATTTATTAAAAATAAAGAAGGTCAATTAAGGCATTCATAATAATAATAATATAAAATATTTATTTCTAGAATAAAACTCCAATTAAAAATAAATTACAATTACCAATTAATATAGACTACCATTAAAATGGACACACATACATAGTTGTGGATTCGATCCCCATTCGATGGAATAAATTGTTATTTATTTATATTTTTATATTACACGCAATGTATTAAAAAATTCGGAGTGTCTTAACACTAGGTTCCCTCTGCCTACCCTGCTGTACGTGGGTTAGAGCGTAAACCTTATTATTATCAATATATTCACAGCGGTAATTTAATGTTCCGCAATATTGAAATACTTCCATATTTGCCCTCCTCGTGGCATTTTTAAGAAAAGAAAAATAAATCTAAACTTATTAAATCTAAAATAAGATTACACTAACGTAAAACTAACATTTTATTTACACTTACGTAATTAAATATAAACAAATAAAAGCAAAAGAAAGCGAAAAAAAAGAACAAAAACTAACAGCGTCCTTCTTATTAATACATATAATACGTCATTAACCATTAAAAGTGAAATCCGTAATAACACTTAAATATTTTTTTTCTCAAATACTAAAAAGAATTTTGAAATAACCATAAAAAATCTAACGTTTTAAGTGTAATAAATGTAAGTACTCATTACTATTAAAGTTGTATATACTTATCGAATGGTATTAGAGCATAATTTAGAATATGAAAAATATTCACCAATACTTACCATCCTCGCTACCAAAGGATTCCAAATTCCAAATTCGAGATTAAGAGTGCGTGTGAGCGAGATGTCGCTATACCTCTGTCTTGTGACGCGAGTGATCGCAGTCAGAGTGTCAATCAAAAAATCCGCGACAAAAAATGAACGCAAAGTTGTTCTGAAATTAAACGGATCAAATATTATTTTTAGAGATCGGTTCTTTTGTTCAGTTATATAATAAAACGAACACCTCTACTAACAGTTGTGTATCACGTATAACACTTTCTAAGAAATGTTAATGACACATGACACATTCTGAAAGTTGTGTATGACACATGACATATGTTAATAGTAAGTCTTCCATAGGTACAATGAGTTAATCTCGAATAGACTAACATAATGTTATATAGCCTGTAGCCAGTCTCCTTGATACAAATATGTATAATCTAAAATACTTATTAAGAAAACGTATAAAAATTTGAACGTAGCGGGATTTGAATCTGCGCCTCTTTGGAAACCGTTCAAACGCTCTGACCAACTAAGTCATACATTCAGGTGAACATTGCGGGGTAACGGGAACGTAGTTGGTCAGAGCCCTCGGACGGTTTCCAAAGAGGCGCAGATTCAAATCCCGTTACGTTCAATTTTTTATACGTTTTCTTAATAAATATGTTTCGTTCTTAAGTGTGGAAAAACACTTTAAAAATGGATAATCTAACATAAAAAGATTTTTCAATTCCAAGCGTAGGTAACGATAGTGGATTCAAATGCCGCTCAGAGGACCGTTAGATTAATTACATGAGACGAAATAAAATAAGTTTATCCGAGGCTGTCGTAGCGCAGTGAGACTTTTTCTTTCCAAGGCTGTCGTAGCGCAGTGGGAATTTTTGACCAAAGGTTTTTCCTCGGCTTATTTATACAAAGTACAACTTGATATTTATCACGTCACGTCACACAAAGTTATTACTTTGTGGAAATTAATTATTTAAAAAAAATGCAAACGAACCAGTGACCTTTACTTTATCTTAATAATATTTTCTAATACCATCTCTCTTACTTAATACTAAATACTGTAATATAACTATAATAAAAACGGAGGCTTTATTTACACAGCCCTTGTCAAGCTCGTATGTTTATTTAAAAGTTCTCAGAACTTCGTCATTTTGCGTGTTTCTAGCAATTTTTTTTATGATATGATATATTTTTGTAATATCTTTTTGTCTTGTAATTTCGTGTAGAAAAGTTTTTTGAAAATATAACACATGTATCTTTTATAAGTGGCTTCTATACTAGATTTAGGTCCTGGATTTGATTCTCGTCGACGAAAAATATTTTAGATTGAAAATTAATAATTGTTTTTAGTGATGTTACGTTTCGTTTCGTCGTTTACGTACTGCTTCGGAACATGTTAAATTTTCGTTCTGGTTCCGGCTGTTCAGTTTTTAGGGTTCCATACCTCAAAAGTTAAACACAGAACCCTAGGGTATTTTTCGCTTTAACTTTTTTTTCTTTTGATTTTATTTTTTATTGCTTAACAACAGTCTAGTCTGGTCTAGTCTAGTCAGAACTAATGATGTTTTGTTCCGGTCGGAACATGGTTCCGAAACACAATACGCTACACGACTATTCCGGAATAGTTCCGACTAGACGACATTAGCTGTTCCGGAACAGGAATAGTCATTGTAAGTTCCACAACAATTTTGTTTCGGCTGTTCAGTTTGTTCACACGCGTTCTCTGTTCCTAGGCCGTTCCACTAATTCCAACAATTAAAATTTAGAGTTTTTAACTGTTTAACAAAATTTCAACGACATTAACTCTTTAAATTATTCTTCCGTGTTCCATTCTGCTTTCGTCATTTTTATTTATTTCTGAGATTACATGGGATATATTTTATAATTCATTTAATTATTTTAATTTTAGTTTAAGTATTTCATATTAAATTTTTTATTGAAAATCATAATTTAATTATATTTTGTTGGTTTAATTTAATTAAAAGGTTTGATAAAAAAACTAACGTGATTAAGACTTTAAAATAAAGTAGTAGTTGTAGTAGCTTTGTCTCAAAAAGTGATCAAGATAATATACTTCAGTGTAATTACTTGCCTTGGTATAATTCTTATTTTATTTACATTTAAAAAAAATATTATAGTTTCTATTTTACTTTCATGATGTCTTAGGATTTTTTAATCTCTTTATTTTTATCGGGATCCTTATTTCTCGTGTATATTTTTAACTTGCTTTTACCTGCGATTCCACCCTTATAGTCCAATGGAAATAAATAAGAGGAGTGTATAACACATTCTAAGACTGCGGTAGCTCTGATCGCAGGTGTAGTGGCTTACATCGAAACTATTAACGTGATATAGCTTATAATAGCGCTCCTCAAAAATGTATTAAAAAGGTTTTTGTCAATCTCGCCAGTATAGTCGACAGGTATTTATGTATTAAAAGTAGATCCGTCGCCCACGATCCCTGACACCCGCGAATGCGAATGAGTGGGCTTGATTTGTGGAATACAATAAATATTTAAAAAACTAAAATCCAGGATGGCCGCTTTTACAACATGGCAGATTACATATTTTTGTTCAACCAACCCAATATGGATATTAAATTAAAGGGAGACGGATTTTATTTCATCTAATGGCTTGGTACTAGTAACCAGATTCTGATGATGCAGGTTGAAGATGGCCATAGGAACTCACTAATTAAGTGACACAATCCCATCGAGTTTGGGCTCGTACGATTAATGTTAACGAGTACATTGATGCTAGATGGTAACCAGGGTTTGTTGATGGAGCTGGGAGAACTCGGTAATTAAGCAACATAATTTCATCGAATTTGGGCTTGTATGATTAATTTTAACGAGTACTTTGGTCTGATGATGGAGCTAGAAGATGTGAAAACACAATACTAAACAGTAAAAAATAAAATCAAAGGAAAAAAACTTAAAGAGGAAAATATTCTATAAGGTTCTCTTTTTACCTTTTGAGGTACGGAACGCAAAGGAATAACTGGAATATGTTCCTTATTTTTGCTGGAACGCAACATCACTAAATTCATTTAATTCATATGTTTTTTTATTTAATTTATATTTATATTATGTGTCTTGCTATGTCGACTCTGACAACGGTAGTGAGTTCGATTCTCTCTGAGGGATAAATTATTTTTTTTATTCAGTCTAGCACACACGCAATATCTTGAAAATTTGGTGGGCAGTGGCACGAAGCTAGGCAGTGAAACTTTTTAATAAAAAAAATCTGTCATGTATTTTCTTTTTGTTCTTTTTTCCAGCTTCACGCTGGGGAGCTAAAGAGAGAAGAAATTAAAATATTTTTTTTTAAATAAGAAATAACCCACACCTGTCCATTTGGCAACCTACCGCGTTTACAGCCACACGTTATTCTGAACTGCTATAAATTTTATATTTCAGTACCGCCGGAAGGCATGGAGGCTAAATTAGAAAAATGTGTTTAATAAAAAAAGTTTCCGCATCCCTTATTTGACTATAGTACCTATTAATATATATAAGTCAATATAGGGCTTCATTTCTGAATTTTTATATATAATAAACATTATATTGTTTGAGTTAAACCTACTGAATCACGGTGCACACTGGGAGACGCGCAATCAAATTCAACTCAGTTCGATGTTCTTATTAAATGTATAAGAATTCTTCTCTTAATTACAATTAAAAAAATACTAATCTATCGAACAACATTTTCTTTTACGCTAACTTATCAACTTATTAGTAGCTATTTTAAGAAATGGTTGGGGGTAGTTTGAAATAAAAATTATGTTAACTGATAGACGAACGTTATTTCAGTTTACTTTTCATTTCCTCGAGTGGGTATCGAACCCACAATCAGTCCGGTTTACAGTCGCAACGGAAGTGCCTTAATGCCAACGGGTTGTGAAAAAATGTAAATTTGTATATTTATTTGGCATATTAAATAACATTGTATGTATGATATCCAATACACACTATCCAATCAATCGGGGTTTTATCTCAACGATAAAAACATTGACATAGTGCTGTGATAATATTAAAAGAGCGTAGAATATGTTGTAGGTTATATGCATTTATTTAGCTCTATCCGGGACAGGGTATGGTAGATACAGGGAGTCGGGGAACCTAATGGTAAGACACTCCGTTTTCCGTAGCTTACCGCCGTGAGCTACAACTGGCCTCAAATAGTACTAGTGAACAAGTGTGCGACTGCCTAAGCGACAGGATACGGGTTCGATTCCTATTTGAGAAAATGAAATATTTAATATTTTAATTTCTTCGCTCTAGTAACAAGTTAAAGCGCGGCGGCGAGTTCGTCCTCTAAACACGCAATGCCTCCAGAATTTCCTTCAAAGCGGAATTATCTCAATGGGAACGGAGTGTCATAACACTAGGTTCCTGAACCCCTCTGCCTTCCCCGCTATATGCTGAATACAGCGTGAAGCTATAAAAAGCCAAAAAAGAAATTATTATTTCAAAGTCCCAGTAAAATTAAAATGGCAAGGGCTAACTTATCTGTCATTCATATTCATAGAAAGTGTATGTAAAAACCTGTTTCCATCAACCCTCGTCCAAAGTGGGGTTTATTGTTACAACGATAAACGTAATCTTTGGTATCTTCCCTGGCTTGTGACATACTTGTTATATTATATTTAGGTTCCAAGGGCAAGGGTTGGTCGGACGCAATTACTTTTGATATATTCATGTTTTAAGTTTTGAAATTATTATAATTGAAAGTGAAATATGGATTCGTGTGTTATCGTGATTTTTTCCTATTTTTTTTTTGGTTGCATGCTGTTGTTCCCGCATGTAGCAGGGTAGGTAGTGGGATTCAATTATTAAGATATTGCGTGTTGAGTGGCAGTCTAGCTGGAAACGCGATGGTTATAGTTTCGATTCCCGCTCTGGGCAATTAAATATTCAATATTTTCATTTCCTCTTTTTAAAGTTTCACCACTCAAAACGCAATGCTTCAAGTGAATAAAGCTATAAACAAAGTATGTCGTGGAGTTGGACGCAATGTACAGTTTCCAAAATTTAACGATATGAGGAGTACGGAGTGTCCTAACATTAGATTATCCTTCTCTATGTACAAAAAAAAGAATTATTAGATTTTTTATAAATATTTTTTCAGTAAATAAACATCCTCTTTATTAATAATTTATAACAAAACCAACAGATATAAAAAAAACTTGTCAAGTAAAGTAAAGTTTAAAGTATGAAAAAAAAACAAACAACTATATAAGCTTATTTTTTAATTAAAGTTTCAAATCAATTCTGAAAGTGAAACGTTTTTAATTATGAACACGTACTTTTACCACTATTTGTAAGAGCGCGAGGTCTCTAAGTACAGCTGAGTGGAAAGTAATTTACAAGTTTTAGTTAGCAGACCACTCGCGGTTTCGCCCGCATACCACCTATAGTTATTTTATTATGCTGCATTTGCCACAAGGTTGATTATATAATTTATGCATTCAATCATTTTACATGATTTTGAGAAAGTGCAAGCACAACGCTGTTACTTGAGAGGATGAAACCGGCGGCAAGGGCGCGCCCCGCGGTGCTCGAATTTTACATTTTTTCGTATTACTTTAAATGTGTAAGTATACGCATTTAAAGTAATACGATGGATGGCATTTCTTACTATTGTTATTTCATTACTTAAGGCTCACTAAGACTTACACTGTAATGTCATAATATA
>DWLH01002490.1:0-10732 GCA_018249795.1 Heliconius telesiphe telesiphe | reverse complement strand
ATAGCGTTATGAGGCCAGTCGTGGCGCAGTGGCACAAAGTGTGACTGTAAAACCGGCTGGTTGTGGGTTCGATCCCCACTCGAGGAGATGAAATATTTACTTAAATTTATATTTCCATTTCTCCGCTTTGGTGTCGAGGCGAAGCGCGGCGTTGAGTTCTGCCACTCAACACGCAATGCCTCCAAAATTCGGCAGAAAGTGGGGAACGGAGTGTCTTAACACTAGGTTCCCTCTGCCTACCCTGCTGCGGCATACAGCGTGAAGGTAACTTAATTTATTTTTATTTTTTATAATAGCGTTAATTAAATATTATTTTTTGTTAATAGTTAGGAAGTCTCATTTGCGCTACATTAATGTCAGTTTTTTTTGGGTTATTCAAACATAACTTTGTATGTGTTGCCAGAGAACAATAAAAAAAAAACCACCTAATCACCTGAATAATCACGAAGGTTGAGGGAATATTACATTCAGATGACCCCAGTACTGGCTTCTTATTTTATTAGATATATATATATATATATATATATATATATATATATATATCTAATATATATATATATATATATATATATATATATATATATATCTAATATATATATATATATATATATGTTATAATAACTTACTCTTTAGAACACTGGTTCCCAACCAGTGGTCCGCGGACCACCAGTGGTCCGCAGAAACCTCAATATGGTCCGCGAACGACTTTAATTTTATGACTGGATGGTGAGGTGAAGTTTCTGTTTGATTATCACAGTTAATTTTTATTATACCTACATGCATAGTGGTCCCTGCTATAAAGAATGATATAAAAGTGGTCCTTGATCAAGAAAAGGTTGGGAACCCCTGCTTTAGAAACACATAAGTGACGTAGTTGCAGAAATAACATTAAATAGGATCGTGACAGAACTGTCAGAGGATTTAAGCCAATCTGTACAGGAATACCGACTTTATAGTAAACGTGTTCATAAGATATAAATGTTTTGTCCTGGTGTTGGAAAGATGGCTTCTTGTAATTTACTTAATTGTATTTTCTCTACTTCACGCTATGTTAAGTTGAGAAAATATGAATCTGAAATGACCCATTCTCTGATTTCTGCCCAAATTCGATGCACTGTGTGTTGAATGCGGTAGAACCGTTACACTTTTATCTATCAAATTGAAAAAATCTAAATAATTAATATCGTCGGTTGAGTTCAAACCCATAACGATCGCATTAGCAGTCGGACGCTGTTTCACTGTGCCGCAATAGCTTAAATTGTTGAAATTATTCTACATTTTTAAGCTAAATAAGATTTTCTTTTGTTACCAAAAGCTTTCTGGATACTTTTATAGTAAAAAATTGTGAAACAGCTTTTTAAAGGGGTTATCTTATGTCGTAAAAAGACGAGAATAAAATCGTGCTATCTGTAGCCAAGCTAAGAATGGTAATGTATTTATAATGGGTTATACTTACACTACAACATATATGTATATACATTGTAAATTCCATATAATATACTCATAATTATATAGGTTTTTATAGCCATATATTCTACCGCATATAACAGGGAAGGCAGAGGGAACCTGAGAACCTAGTGTTAAGACATTTCGTTCCCATTGAGACGCTTCTGTTCCGTCGATTTCTGAAGGCATTGCCCGTTGAGTAGCGGAACTCAACGCCTCTCTTTGCCTGGACACTAGAGCGAAGAAATGTAAACAGGTCACACACTTGTGCCCCTGCGCTACGACTGGTCTCAATTCTAATATTATGTGTTTAATACTAATATTATTTATTAAGTTCTGGGTTCCTCTATACTAAGGATAGAAATAGGGGTTATATTAAGCTTATATCTACGGTCCATTGGTCCAATACCACAAGAAATGCAAGAATCTTGATAGTGCACGAGATTAAAATGTCTATACACGTGTCTCCTGCGTGTTTTTCTGTCAGAAGGCTAGCAAAAGAAAATCTAGTGTTAGAAATCAATATCCCGTTACCCTCTGGTAACGAAATGGATGGAATCCAATACCTTTGCGTATATAGACGCTTTGTCGTCGGCCTTAAATCATGCAATTATTAAAGTTACTTTAAATTAAATTTAACTAGTAACACACACGCGGCTTCACCTCCTTTAACTTATTTTTGGTTATAAAAAATGTATTACATAAATTATAGCTTATGTAATATTCTGATGTATAAGGTAATATACCTACTTTAAAGTTTCATCAAATCCGTTATGTAGTTTTTGTGTGAAAGCGGAACAAACATCCATCTTATCAAACTTTCATATTTATATTTTGTAATATTTTCGTTATTAGTTAATGTTATGAGGCCAGTCATGGCGCAAGGGCACAAGTGCGTGATTTTTATTTCCATGTCTTCGTTCTAGTGTTGAGGCGTGCACGGCGTATGTCCGGTGAGTTCCGCCACTAGGCA
The DNA here is from genome assembly GCA_018249795.1 of Heliconius telesiphe telesiphe. Lineage (NCBI taxonomy): Eukaryota > Metazoa > Arthropoda > Insecta > Lepidoptera > Nymphalidae > Heliconius > Heliconius telesiphe. Next base: position 8,313 of record DWLH01002490.1, on the reverse strand, counting down.
CGGATCGTCTTAAAATACGGTCCTACACCCTGCTGGGTGCGGGATACAGCGTGAAACTGATTTTATATTATTAATACAAATTATATATAAAGTCTAGCTATAGTATATATCCTATTAACGATTTCCCTGCGGTATAAGCCAGTACGTGTAGAAAACGATTTGTTTAAGTCGAAGAGGGATTACTTCGTGCGGGATTTCGACTGGCGTTGGCGGTGCACTGGCTTATGGCGGGGTGCGTTTTTGTTTTATAAAATCTTTATAGATTTATATATTTTGTGTATAGCATCATATTGAGTTATAGGGTAGTATGGGGCTTAAATACTTACTTGGGTGTACTATTCTAACTCTAGAAGACAAGAGTTATGATAAAATTCTACAGAAATTATTAAAAAATTAATAAAATTAGCTTCACGCTGTATCCCGCACACAGCAGGGTAGGCAGAGGGAACCTAGTGTTAAGACACTTCGTTCCCCACTTTCTGCCGAATTTTGGAGGCATTGCGCGTTGAGTGGCAGAACTCAACGCCGCGCTTTGCCTCGACACCAGAGCGAAGAAATGGAAATATAAATTTAAGTAAATATTTCATCTCTTCGAGTGAGGATCGAACCCACAACCAGTCGACCGGCCTCAAATAATTACAGAAATTATTCATTATATTAAATAATTGTTATAAGGCGTTGTGAATTGAAATGTAAATCTACACTAATATAATAAAGCGATAGAGTTTGTTTGTTTGTTTGTTTGCTTAAACGCTGAGATCTCTGGATCTACTGGTCGGATTTACTTTGTTTTTGGTTTGTATGAAAGCTGGATTCTTCAGAAGTGCTATAGGCTATATAACATTACATCACACATATATTCTAAATATATTAAAATACTTTCTAATTTGACATGCAATTTATTCTGCCATGTTAATAACAACCGACCGTTGCTAAGCAATGGTTTGCAAATTTTGTTGTTTTAGGAAAACGTCACCCAAAATGAACTTGCTTGCTTGATATTCATCATTATGAACATAAATATAATAGTCACTTTTAGCATTTCATCTAGATTGAAATTATAGTTTACTGTATAACATTCTAATAAATAATTAAGGAGATGTCACTGATTCGAAATGACCTAGCCTTCGGGCGGCATAGTATGACCGACGCGAATGGGCAGAATTTTTTATTCATTCACGAAATATTGTTAAGTTTTATGTAATTATTTGCTGTTTATTATTAATTTAAATTACACTTTGGTTCTCTACTTCTTTTCTTGGCGTGGTGTAAAGTTTGGTACTGCGCCTGACATTGCCCGCTACTTTTTATTTATTATTTATCTATACTATTGAAAATACATTTATATTGAAAACTTACGAACGAAAGTTATTTCATCATCAAGGAAATTTAATAAAGATAATTTTCGGCTTTTATCTATACTAATATATAAAAGCCGAAAATTATATTTGTTTAAAATAAATTATGTTTGTTTAAACTCTAAGATCTCTGGATCTACTGGTCCGATTTACTTACTATTGTTTGAAAGCTACGTTTTTCAGAAGTGATATAGGCTATGTAATATTATGATGTACGTATCAGTTAGCCTTAAATAACGAAATAACTATAATAATGAACGCCATCGAATTGCTTAAAGCGCGTGCGCTGCAAATATAGTAAAATATATGTCAGTACATTGTATGGAAGAATTGTTCTATTTAATTAGTTCTAAAAAAAAGACTGTGATACGGTATATCTCTCTCATAAATAAGTCACAATAAGATATTTTGTGATAAAAAAATAATTGATAATTGCAAGGTGATATTTCAACGTTTTTTATTTGATAAAGATATTGAAACTTACGAGCGAAAGTTATTCTATCAAGGAATTTTTATAAAGAAATACAATAATAAAAAGGATGCTTATTGAGAAAATATAAATTTTAAATGATTCAACGCTCCGTTTACGGCCGCAAGTATAGGCATGAGTTCAGCGGGGCACGCCCTTGCCGCCGATTTCGTCCTCGCAAGCAGCCATGTTAGTGCTTGCACTTTCTCAAAATTATTGAATGTATAAATTATATTAATATTAATTATATAATTTATATTGATTATCCTATGGAAAATGCAGGATAATAAAACAATTATAAGTGGTATGCGAGCGAAGCCGCGAATGGGCCGCTAGTAAAAAATATAAAAATAAAAAGCCATGTAAAAATTTGGCGGAAAGTGGGTGACTGAACACTGGGTTCCCTCTGCTAACCCTGTTATATGCGAGATGTAGCCTGAAGCTGAAATTTTGTTCTATTATATAAAAAAAAAATCTTCACATGCGTGGGATGTACTTATAAATTAATTTATTACTTAAATTTGCGGCCTTTGTGGCGCACTGGGTTAGCGTCTGACTGTAAACACTGGACTGTGGGTTCGATTTCCGCTAAGCGAAATGAATTATTTTTACTTTCCTGTTTTAAGACAAAGGGCGGCTTTGAAATCCAACACTCAACAGGCAATGTCTTAAATTAGAGCGGAGAGCGAAGAGTGGAGTATATTGACATTAGCTTAACTCTTTTCACTTTAATTTATGCGGGACAAAACGTGAGGCTGAAAAAAAGAAACACACATATACATCAAAATTTATTTGTACGCGAAACACTCTATTTTGTTTCCATGTTTTCAATTCTGGGTCGGACTATTGGAGTTTTCTTAATTAAGGCATTTGGCTCGAAGAGAAATCTTGGAAAAGTTTGACCTGAAGTAAATTGAAAAGTATTTATACAGTGCAGTATTATTATGTAGAATATTTTTAATAAATAATATTTTTTAATTACTTTCTTGATGATTAAATACTATTTATAAAAATACTTACTTTCTCTAAGAAGTTTTAATAATCCTTTAATATTTAATTATAAACTAGTACGTTTTGTTTTTTTCAATATCATACAGTCCTGCATAGTGCAGGGGTGGCAGGGGTAATCTAGTGCTAAAACACTCAGAAAAGTGCTAAAACACTCAAAAAAATGGCGGAAGTTAACGCCGTGTTTGTCTTTGTTGTTTGTGTTATCTACCAGTACAAGGAAATGAAAGTAATTTATATTTTGGTAAGTTGGACTGATTTTAAACCATAGACTTTTCTATATCAAAAGTAAAAGTTTGACAAATAGTTATTTAATTTCATATTGTTTCAAAACATATCTATTCTGTGCCTTGCTTAAATTAAGGTATAATTGTTTCATTAATTAATTATTGAAAATCTGTTCAGACTCTCCCTTAGTGTGATTCGAACTTTGAACGAAATTGCTATAGTTTGTGGCAAAGTTTTAAAAATATAAAGCGCAAATAATATTTGCTCCTCGACTGTGGATACGAAATTAAATTTTCAGACAGCCAACAACATGTTCAGGTGTTGAAAATATTTTTGTTTTCGCATAGCATTGAAATGTTCAACGTTTTAATGGTTTTTATTAAAAGTTCATATGAAAATATAAGAAAAGGTTATTAATTAACATATTATTTATTATAAGACATTTTGATGTGATTGAGCTTAGCTTTATAAGTTATTTGACATTTTCTTATAAATATACAGCTTCAGCCTGTATCCTTGCTACATAGCAGGGTAGGTAGGTTTCCTAGTGATAAGGCACTCCACTTTCGACCGATTTCTGAGTTGAGTGGCGGAACTTAACACCGCGCTTTAGCCTCTACACCAGAGCGAAGAAATAAAAGTCTTAAATATTTTATTTCCTCGAGTTAGGATTATTTAGCTCACAACCTGTCAAACATCCATCGTCACAAACTTTCATATTTATATTATTAGTAGGAAAATCAATAAGTAGACCTGTCGTGGCGCAGTGGTACAAGCATGTGTCTGTAAATGCGATAGGTTCTGGATTCGATTCTCACTCCAGAAAATTTAAATATTTTCATTTCTTCGCTCTGGTGTCGAAGCAAAAACGCAGCGATGAGTTCCGCCATTTTTTTTGCCTCTAGAATTCTGCAGAAAGTGGGGAGAGGAGTGTCTCAACTTTAGGCTACCTTTGCCTGCCTGCTACAAGCGGGATACAGCGTGAAACTGAAAAAAAAAACCACTTACCACTATTATAAATTATAAATCCTTATTTGATATTACAACTATTGAAGCGTCCATAAACATACGTATATTATACGTATTTTGAGTTGTTGTTGTTGTGTAAAACACCTATCCGCTATAAAACAAACCCCCTGATGTGAATATTTCCGCACGGCCGCCCGAAGTACTGGGGGCGGTCAAGCTTTTCGTATTTTACATTTTTGATGAGCTCTCTGGCTGTTTTCTTTTGTTGCGATTGTTTTTATTTAGGTATTGTTATTTATTTGTTATTCGTGATTATTTTGGTATTTTGGATTTTTTTCTGTTAGTTTGTTTGTATGTTCTACAAATATATAAATATTGGGGCAAGTCGTGGCGCAGGGGCACAAAGTGTGACTGTAAAATCGACTGGTTGTGAATTCGATCCCCACTCGAGGAAGTGAAATAATTATTTACATTTATATTTTAATTTCTTCGTTCTAGAGTCGAGGCGTCGAGTTCCGCCACTCAGCACGCAATGCCTCCAGAATTAGGCGGAAAGTGGAAGATCTTAAAACTAGGTTCCCTTTGCCTACCCTGCTGTGTGCAGGATACAGCGTGAAGCTGATACAAATATATAATGTAATAATATTACACGTAATTTATTATATCTACATTGTAATTTTAGAAGCATTCATATTAGTTTTAACTTTAAAAATATATTATAATACAAATAACAGTATTCTGTACCGTATACAAGAAACATTGCGTATTGAGTAGACCTAACGTCACAATTTGTTTAACTAGACTAAATAGATTTTCTTTTTAGCTTCACGCTGTATCCCGCTAATAGCAGGGTAGGCAGCGGGAACATGGGGACCTAGTATTAAAACTCCCCGTTCCCATTAAACCATAACTTCCGTTCCCCATTTTCCGCAAATTGTGGAGGGATGTGTGCATGCGTACTTGCGTGTTGATACTGTGTCTCGCATACTACAGGGGAGTCAGGGGGAATCTAGTGCTAAGGCACTGCGTTTCGCACTTTGCAACCAATTTACAAGTGATCGCCTATTGAGTGGCGTAAGTTAACGCCGCACTTTGCCTCGTCGCAGATAAGGATTTGTAATTTATGAGACGATATTAATACAAGTTTTATGTATGAGTTAGCTTTGTGTAGATTTCTTTTTTCATGTAGCATGGTAGGCAGAGAGCTTTCGCCAAATCCTGGAGGCGTGTTTGCATGCGTATTGAGTGGCTGAATTCAACGCCGCACTTTGCCTAGTTACCAGGTTAGGGTAATGAAAATATTAAATATTTTTAAACATTTTAAAGTGTTATTCCACACTTAGGAAAGAAAAATACTTATTTAGAAAACGTATAAAAATTTTAACGTAGCGGGACTCGAACCATCCAGAAGGCGCGGATTCGAGTCCCGCTACGTTAAATTTTTTATACGTTTTCTAAATAAGTATATTAAATATTTCTTTTCCTCGAGTGGGGATCGAACCCACAACCTGTCGCGTTTACAGTCCAACGTTTGTGCGCTGCGCCATGTCTGTCCTCGTACCAGTAGCACCAAGTAGAATATGTTATAAATACATAATATTTCCCTCATCGATATCATCGATAATCGAATCCACGACCATCGTGTGAGCTTAAACTTCTGAACCGAACTTTCAGGGAGCTATCTTTAAATTTAATTTAATTTTTCTCAAAAGTTTGAACTGTCGTACATCAACGTTTTAGTTAGAGCAATTTCGCGTAATTTTTCATTTGGAATCTATCCAATTTGATGTATTGGCTTCTTGGAACTGAATGTACTCTGTATGAGTATACTCCAAATGCATTTCTTGACATATTACTCTTTGACAGAAAATATTATATATTTCAAAATTTATAAAATAATGGATGAAGTGCATTTCTGTGAGGCTAGTCGTGCGTTGTGCGTGCGTGAACTTCGGGTTCGATTCCCACTCGAGGTAATGAAATATTTAATATTTTCATTTCTTCGCCCTGGTGTCGAAGCAAAGCGCGGCGTAAAGTTCCGAAACTAATAATGCAAAACACTAGGCTCCCTCTAAAAAAAAAAGATAGTTTTTGGATTAAAGAGAAACTACATTGAAAACTCTCAGTATTAAGATATTAATCCAATAATTTCAATATACGATAGGTTGAAATTATATCCATATCAATTTTAAAGGTAATAGATGTATTTTAATTAAATAAATTGATGAATTTTACTTAAAACAAAGTAATTGGAAATGAAAATAATGTATTTACATATTACTAATTGTGTCTTTTTTTTCGCTTAACACTGTGTCCCACATAACTAAGTAAGCAGAACCGGGGAGTAAGGGGAACCTGGAAGTCAAGTTTTTAAAATACTCCGTTCCCAGTAACTAAGTAAGCATGGGGGAACCTGGAAGTCAAGTTTTAAGATCCTCCGTTCCCAGTAACTAAGTAAACATGGGGGAACCTGGAAGTCAAGTTTTAAGATCCTCCGTTCCAAGTAACTAAGTAAGCATCGGGGAACCTGGAAGTCAAGTTATAAGATACTCCGTTCCCAGTAACTAAGTAAGCATGAGGGAACCTAGAAGTCAAGTTTTAAGATACTCCGCTCCCAGTAACTAAGTAAGCATGGGGGAACTTGGAAGTCAAGTTTTAAGATACTCCGCTCCCAGTAACTAAGTAAGCATGGGGGAACCTGGAAGTCAAGTTTTAAGATACTCCGTTCCCAGTAACTAAGTAAGCATGGGGGAACCTGAAAGTCAAGTTTTAAGATACTCCGTTCCCAGTAGCTAAGTAAGCATGGGGGAACCTGGAAGTCAAGTTTTAAGATACTCCATTCCCAGTAACTAAGTAAGCATGGGGGAACCTGGAAGTCAAGTTTTAAGATACTCCGTTCCCAGTAGCTAAGTAAGCATGGGGGAACCTGGAAGTCAAGTTTTAAGATACTCCGTTCCCAGTAGGTAAGTAAGCATGGGGGAACCTGGAAATCAAGTTTTAAGATACTCCGTTCCGAGTAGATAAGTAAGCATGGGGGAACCTGGAAATCAAGTTTTAAGATACTCCGTTCCCAGTAACTAAGTAAGCATGGGGGAACCTGGAAGTCAAGTTTTCAGATACTCCGTTCCCAGTAACTAAGGAAGCATGGGGGAACCTGGAAGTCAAGTTTTAAGATACTACGTTCCTAGTAGCTAAGTAAGCATGGAGGAACCTGGAAGTCAAGTTTTAAGATCCTCCGTTCCCTGTAACTAAGTAAACATGGGGGAACCTGGAAGTCAAGTTTTAAGATCCTCCGTTCCCAGTAACTAAGTAAGCATGGGGGAACCTGAAAGTCAAGTTATAAGATACTCCGTTCCCAGTAACTAAGTAAGCATGGGGGAACCTGGAAGTCAAGTTTTAAGATACTCCGTTCCCAGTAAGACACTTTCGTTTTCCATTTTCCGCCGAATTCTGGAGACAGAACTTGAGTGGCAGAACTCAATGCCGCGCTTTACCTCGTTGTCAGACCTATTAAACGAAAAACAAATACTTCATTCCCTCGAGAGGGAAACGAACCTACTTGCGCCCCTACGCCACGACTGACTTTACATTCTTTCAAGGCCTTTCATTCTTATGTATGATAAAACATGATAATTGTATTGTACCCGCCCAGCTACCAGAAAACAAAAAAGGCAATACACAAAATAAAACATTTTGAACGTTAAATCAGCTTTTCCTTAACTATATACATATATATTTGTAATATAGTTTATCCGTTCGTGTGGAAATATAGAAAGCGATTTGTCCCCGTCTCGTGGCGTTCGAACTTTTTGCAATGCATCGGCTTAAGTCCGGGCTTAGAGTTTCTGTTTGCTACCAAAAATCGGATGAATATTTTTCTGTTTATTATTTAGGAAATATTTGACGAATATATATATATTTGTAGATATTTAAGGACAGATTCTCAAGTTACAGACAAACTAAGTCAACACGGTATAGGTGTGGTATAATATGATCAATTGAGTGCCCAACTAGCACGTTTGGAAATTTATAAACTATGAACTGAACTGAACTAATATAATAATAAAAAAATATACATATTAAGTGGTTTGGTTCAATTTATGTAAGTTTTGTTAATATTATCAGCTTCACGCTGTATCTCGCGCACAGCAGCAGTTAAGACACTCCGTTCCCCACTTTCTGCCGAATTCTGGAGGCATTGCGTGTTGAGTGGCAGAACTCAACGCCGCGCTTTGCCTCGACACCAGAGCGAAGAATTGGAAATATAAATTTAAGTAAATA
>DWLH01002489.1:0-10732 GCA_018249795.1 Heliconius telesiphe telesiphe | reverse complement strand
GATTGCCTCGAAAGATGAGTCGTTTTTCCGACGGGGGATTCAATTGCTACCAGAGAGATGAGAGAAAGTGGTCTCTAATGATGGACAATACTTTGAGTAATGTCATTGTAAGCATTATATTTTAAATTATTATAAAACAGCGAGAACTTATTCAAGGTCCTAATAACAAAACCAAACTTAACATAGCCATCTTTTTGTAAATTATATGACACATCTATTCTTTTTCAAATCTTGTATAATATATCTTAGAAAAGTAAATATTTAGATCCTTGAAATAAGTAATTTTTGAAAGAAGTAAGTAGTTCCTATAAACATTATAAAAGAATGATTTAACTCCATTCAAAGTTAGTACAAATTAGTACTATCGCAAAAGTAATTTACAAATCTTATTAAGTATCATCAGAAAGTTTTAGGGCTATAACATTTTTAGAGTCAATGTCAATGCAATATTCTGGTGCTCAGAGCTCTGACCACCACTTGCAATGAAATGTGAGCTATAATTAAGAGAATTATATAATTGATTATTCCTTAATGTGTGCAAAAAGTGTTCAAGAATTTCTCATAAAAACTTATAAAGTAACTCGAAGTGGACGTTGCTATGCCCTTTTCCATACAACAAATTACATAAAAACACTGCCTTAGTGAATTAAGCTGCTATTTTAATTAGCAATAATACACGTGTGTTGAGTGTTAACTATGGGAGAATATTTTATTTACAAATAAGCTTCATGGTGTTTAGCCAAATAAAGCAAAACATAAACAAGCTTAAGTTTTTGAACATTTGATAGTACTTGTCTGTTTATACAGATATTTATATTTGTTAATGCCGCTGTTCAAATGAGTATGACTAAACGAAAATATTGTTGATTCATATCCTAGTCGGGAAAATACATATTTCTCTCTTATTACATATCTAAATACAGTGATAAGTGAAGAAATGAAACGATAAAACTAATTTATCCCTTATATTATGTGCAATTGTTTTAAACATTTTACAGTAGTTCGTAAATTTATTGTGTGCTGTTTGACCGTGGACGAAAATCCTTTCTAAATAGTTTAATTGAAAAAGTTTAAAAATCGTAAAACTAAAGATTTTATTATAAGAACAGACTCTCTTATCACTAAGTTACCGAATATTATGTTTACATATTTTTTTATGTTTACGTAGATACCTTTATTTGTAAATAAAGTAATTTCGATTTTGCATTACAAAACTTTTGAGTATGGTTTATGTAATGCGGGACAAGTAAAAAATATCATGATAAGTCACTGTTGATAAGACAGTGCTGGGCTGCAAAGTTTCCGAAAGTCCGAAAGAAGAAATACATTGTATAATATTATAAACATTCCTCCATTGAAGCCAAAACCACGTCGTTCCGTCGGACACGTTGTAATTTCGCCAGGATTAAGATATGTGTGGATTGTCCTGTGAAACATTGCATTCCTGCAAAACGTATTTTTAATTTGTCGTGATAGCAGACATCATTTCATTATATATACGAGTACTATACTCGTATATATATATATATATTTACTTTTTTTAATTGACGTATTGCTTATTAGACAGAGAACTATTAAACCAACATTCTACATTACAGTACAGAATGTACCCACATCGAAACCTGAAAATAAAGTATTGTTTGGTTGTATGGCAGGAACAAGTTATGAAAAAATACATAGTTGCGTGTAAAAGTGAGTTAAAACATCGTCAAATACGTCGCCAATTTACCCAATCCGGGTGACCCCTGCCACTTTGCGCCGTTAATAACGTTAGATAATTACTATTCTTAATAGCAATACATGCTTACTCAAGTATTAATCATACGTTTATTTTTTTTTATTGTTAGCGATGACAGGGTTGTAATGTTAAGAGAATGGCTCAAATGCGACAAACTACTTATGCAATATTAATAAAAAAATGATTTCACCGTATTTAGAATTAAAATGTTATATATGTACACTCATAGTAAGAAAGATATATGAACTTTGGTGACTGATAAAATTTTAACAATTTTTTTAATTTATATTTCAATTTTGATACTCTTTCCTAAACTGCAATTGACTTAAACATGATTCAGCAAAAGAGATAATTTTCGTTAACTCGTTTACTTAAAAGAAAAAAACGTTTTTCCGTCGAGAAAATTCCACCGAGTGATTCATGCATGTCTTAATGATCGTGCCTCAAAGGTTTCATTACGTTGCTAGTTTTGTCACAATTTTTCAAATAATGTACAGTACATTAGTCTGGGAGTGAGGTCTGGACGTATAAATAAATGCGGCACGTCCGCCGCACGCCCGCACCCCTAACACGAGACGATGCGCATCCACCGCGCCGCCAGGAGGATGCCAGGCGACCTAGAGGGTCCCGTAATTACCTACCTACGAATTGGGTTTCGTTGTGTTCACCAAATGGTTAGCCTTAAAATAGTTTTACTACCATCTGCAATGGTCGTTAAAAACTTCGTGTCTGAGGTCACGGCTTCGATTACTAATCTTTAGTTTTTTTTTTTTGTAATATATGGCACAAGGAGTATAAAGATGTCGCTATAATTTGTGTGTAATGGATGTACAGACATAAAAAACATTTTTTTCTATTATGTAGTCTTTGTAATCTTATAAATACATTGTGAGTGTATCTAACATTCAACATACTTCGTACAACTCGCTTAGTTTTATTTAGTAGTGACGGCAATCAATAGTCTAAAAACTGCCCCCAGTTTACCTTTAGCACTGTGCGCCTGAGAGACTACGACTTTGTTAAATATTTATAATATATAAGTTTACAAAATTTCAAAAATCGCGTACAAAAGCAATGCAAACACCAGAATTTGTACCGCCAACCAACGCCGTGCACTTCATTACTACGTATTAAAATGCACATCGAAATACAAATAGCAACCCATAATAGAAGATAAATATTAATATTAAAAATACTTTGTTGCAAAACGGTCTATTATGTTCCAAATTATCTCTGATTTTTGTTATACTTGATGTTCCGCGTAATAAACAAACATTTTATATTTTATAATACATAAGTATCCTTTTTTTATATGCATATATTTTTTTACATTGCGTTTAGCTTCATCAAGCAAACAGTTTAACCGAGAGAACTAGACTGCGTCCTTTGTTACCTGCTGAAAGGTTTAGGAAATTGAGAAGTCACTCAGTTTGAACTCTTTTACTCACTAATAATGATAAGTTCGCCTTTGCATATTATCTCTACGCACAATTTCTTTTTTGTTTACTTTTTCTTTTACATTTGTTATTTATTCTCGTAAAATGATTTATTTCCCGCAAAAAAGAATTTTATCCATGTATCTATCTTTGGACAAATAATTTAATTATTTAGAAGTTTTTTTAAGAATCATTAAAAGAGCCGAATTATGTATGTTATATTAAATTTTCGTCGTTACGATCGAAATTTACTATATTGCCTTGTCAAAAAAAACAATATACATTACATAATTTGATCTATCCAATTTTCAGATTGATCATCTCATTTTTGGTTATATAGCTCGAACATTAATTATTATTTCTAGAATTTCTAGAACAACAAAGTGAATTGAAATATTTGCCAATAACATTATTAAAGATAAAATGGATAAAATACGTTGATCCTCTCACTGTCTCGCATAATATACTATAAATCATAACAATTTCTTGCTCGTTCCATTGCGACATGAAAGAAAGTCAAACAAACAAACACGCTTTCGCACATAAAACATATTTATATAGTATATACATCGTAGTATATACAGGAATAGGTATAACGAGAAAATTTTATAAAGCTGTGCCAGTGTAGTGTTCTGAGTTCTGACACAGGTCTCGTGTGCGGCTGGTGGAGTGCGGATCGATAATGTAGAGACTGAATGGTAATAACAAAATAAACCACCTAATCCTCACCTACGTACAAACTGCTCTGTCTTATGGCTCCTTCAGGATTACTTGCTATAATTAGCTCGTCTCATGTTTATTATTCATATATTTTCTATTTGCAATGTTTCGAAATGTCTTGTTGTTAATATTTCCTCATTAGAATTTTATATATGTTCCAAATTTTCACAATTACCGCTTGTCATCGTTATAAAATAGTATATTGATAGATTTTATAAACGTCCAACTGTATTCATTTAACTAAGATTAGTGATTTAAATAGGATAACGATGATGTCTGGTAAAATATAAAAGGTAAGGGATATAACGGTTGGTTGTCATCTTTCCGATGAGGAGCTTAATATTTAGTCTCAAATTGTCGTTTGTATAAAGAAAATATTGAAGAATAAACCATGTAATAATTTTTTTTTTAAACAAAAATCCAATTAGTTGTCGTTCTCTTATCCAAAGTAGCGTTCACGTGATTCGGGCGATTCAATCTTATTTGATAGCGTGCTAGAATAACTTGAACCGGTATTAGAACCTGGGACCTTACCACACCAAGGCCAAGCCGGCCCAAGGATTTAGGTATTTTCCATTTATTTTTTAATACATTTACTCGTTCATAATTTCCAAATTGTGATATAATTATCTTTTATATAATATTCTTACACGTAGCTATGTCGCGATACTTTCGATTTAAAAACTAGAATAAAGAAAAATTTCTATAACATTTACTTGAAATGAAGTGCGTCGGTCGTAATTTACTTTTTGTCGATGCTATTGTTGATTGTGCACATTTTATTATATAATTTATATATATGTATATATGTATATAAACAATTAGATTGTGAAAAGAAATAATAATTGAATTAATTAAAGAGTAGAAACTTATAGTAAAAAGTTTCAAACGAATACAAACCGGTTGCAGAGTGCTCGGTGAGTCCGCGGTGCGAATCTAACGTTTGCTCATTATAAAATACTAACTGTAAATAGCACCAGCTAAATTATTGGAGGATTTCAGTACTGCCTAGATTTTAGTTTCGACAATTTGGGCTACTATTTAAATGATAATAATATGAAACATAACGAATGTTTATCGGGATATTAAAAATCTTAACCGATTTACCGTAGTTTAAAACGCAATCTATCACTAAAACCTCGTGTTAATCAAGTTAATCAAGTTTGATGCCTGGTGTTTACGCGAAATATCTACGTGGCTTATGTTACAGTGATTTTGTAATATAAGCCACATATTATAACAATTGATATTAAGTGTTCTGTGATCATTGCTCTTGACACTGCGTTGTTGCCTACCCCGTAAGGTACCAAAACGTAAAATTGATTGAATAAACGTTATATTCACAAATACGGAACCATTACTATATATATTTATTTATTTATCATTCACCTAACTTGCGGGCATATCTATATAGTATAATAAAAAAATGACATATATTCTCATAAAGAATCTCATCCGACACTTATTACGGTTTGCAGAGTTACTCGTACTTACGTTGTGTGTCACAGAGGCCTTTAATAATAGTCGAATCAGACACCACACAACAGCGATTGCCGCCTCTGTGTAGACTAGGTACGCAGAGACAGACTCCACCGGAAGGGGCACAGAAATAAAAACTATCAGGATTTAATTGGACCTACGTACGTCACGTTCACAAGTCGATAACTCAAAATGTACAATTTAAGCTTTGTAAGGCCGCCCTTTTAAAACTGCCTCATTTTCTCCAATCTGCAAGGATTTGCGTTCAATGTCATTTTTATTCTATTTTTAGGTATTATTTGTTAATACTCATTTGTTAGTTCATTTTTGTTTGCCTGATTGTTTAAAAATATTTTTCGGATTTTTTTTGGATAGTAACTATCTAAAATCGGAGAAAGTTTATTGTGACGTGTTTAACAGAGCGTCGTTGATCACTATAAATAATATTCAAAGTAAACATTCAAATATTGACGATACTAATAGAAGATATAAGACGTATAGATATTTGACTACACACGAAGTGTACCTTCCATTCTGAGTCACGCCTGCATGAGGCAATCCGTCCTCTCACTGGCATCACTGTACTCTGACATATCTGAATAAATTGCCCTTCTAGCTTCACCGACAATCGCTCCGGCGCGAGAAGAAAAACGCGTCGGCCGTTAAACAGAGACTTAAAATGTTCCATTTTCCTCTGTTTCTGCGGCTACACTAATATTTCTTCTGTACAAGAGTAAAGTAACAGCCGATCGATTTTCCTAACTCCTTTAAGGCAAGGGAATGTAATTGTAATTATGTAGAGTTACCGCTTATTAGCATTTTCTTAAATATATAATATAAAATATAATAATATAAAATAATATTTTTGGTCAAAGTGAATAGGATTTGTACCTTATGATACTTTGATAACTGATAAAATTACATATATGCATAAATGTTAATTTTATAAGAATAGTATACAATATATGTATTCTATTCTATAAACATTTGCTCGAAATCATATACTCCGATTTAGGTGCCATGCAATAGAGTTTAGTGCACTAATAGAAAAAAGTAAAATTGTTGTATAAATTAATACTGTGCGGAACGGAAGTATCTTAATGGGAACGAAGTGTCTTACACTAGGAACACTAGGTTCCTTCTGCCTACCCTGCTATGCGCAGGATACAGCCTGAAGCTAAGTTTATACACTCAACTTCACCTGTTTTTTTTGTGTTTTGTTTTGTATCCACAATTACTTAGTATAAATAATACAAATTTTAAATTTATTTAACGAAATTAACATACCAATCTGTTAAAAAGTCAAAAACAAATCAAATATTTTTTTACATGGAGTGCACGCAAATTATGCAGAAGTCTCTATTTTTAGTATAAAGATAATTATTTACAATGCTTTATTATATTCGGTTATAAAACGGCACTGCGTTTTACAGCGAAAAGATTTTTTTTTAACTTTTATTATTTACCCGCCTCTGCCAGAACTTTCACTGGCGCGAAAAATACTAGTACATTTTATAGCTGTAGTTTTTAACGTGGCCTCTATCCTTTCCGGGATAGCTCGTCCTTATTGAAACGCGCTGAAATCAGGTCAATAGAACAGTCGTGAACTTGCGTTCAACTACTTCTATTCCTGTAGGGTGGTAAGGGGTAGGTAATATGCAAAAATGCCAACCTACCTGTGTTATGTTAAAAATATAATTAATATGTTTGTATATTATCATGAAAAGTATTTTTCTACAAATGACTACACATTAACAATTCGGTGGACCTCTCAAAATATAATAGTATATAGTTAGTTGTATTTGCATAGAAGCGTATTTTATAAGTGTTGTTGCGGTGCGGCGCGGCGGCAGTCGGGCAGGGAGCAGGGAGCAGGGTGCAGGGTATCGGCGCAGTCGATATCGCTTGTTCGTTATCTCGCAGAACTGGGTCGTTGTACTTGATCCTCTGCTCGGCGCGGGCTCTACGCTGCACACTGCACGCCGCATACTGCACCGCCTCACAGCGCGCCACACGCCACGACGCGACATGGCTACCATGTATTGTGGCATCGATCCGCTTCTTGCGAAAGCTACGTTGCGATATCCGACGTGACTTTCCTTCTTTACTAGTTAAAGTACATTTTGAAAGATTGCGGTCTCTTTGTTCCTAGAATACGCACTTTACATTAAACATCTATTGTATTTGTGTCGGTTTTACAAATGTGCTCTAATAGTGTAGCAGTAAATAAGTCAAGGTCTCTTATCTACGTATTTAAACCATGTTTCGAGAGACAGCGAACCCGAATCAAACAAATGTTCTCTCTCAGTTGTAAGATTATAATATATAAACGTAGGTATAAAATAATGAAGGCATATTCCTATTAAACATATTTTTCAGATACCTACTTACTAAATAAAATACTGTTATTTGAGTTTATATTTGTCAGAGAGAGAGAATCAGTACCCGGTTTGCACGTGGGTCGTGGTGGCGGTCGTAGTAGCTGCGGCGCGGCCGTGTGCGGCGCGCATATATTAAATACATAATTAGGTGGATAATTGCACGCTTCGTTACCGCCGCCTCGCGCCGCACGCACCGCACCGCGCCGCGCCGCGCTCGCTCGCTCGCTCGGGCGGCTGCACTGACCATTTCAGCGTTAATCATGGATTCCCGCTAAATTATATTTATTCATGTGGAGAATTCAACTGACTTCCTTTAAACTGCAGTCCAGCCTAATATATTATATTGACTACATTCTACTCAATTGTGCTCGTACATACATATTTGGCCAAGTAAGATTCGTGAAAGCCATTCGTGATATACTCTTTTAGAGTTTTACACGATTACCACATATTCCGAAGTTATTGCAAGTTGAAATCCAAGTCCGCAGTATTTCTAGCATTGCCAGCGCGTCACTCTGAAATTCTGTTTTCAGCGGACTGTGGTCTTGTACCTTCCGTGATTAAAAGATTACACGACGAAATTACAGGATAGGACGCAATTAAAAATGCAGATTGGTCCGCGCGGCGCCGACCACAAGCGACGACGGGGAGCGTCACGCGGTGCGGCGTGCGCGGTGACGCAATCGAACAAAAGAAAAATAAAAGTTCTACAATTAACCCGCTGAGACCTTGGAAAAAATCCTGCAGTATAATTCATAAACGGTCATTAACTTTAAACTTGTTTGTGCCGAGACGAGGATAGATCGATGGAGGCGACCTCTCGCGAGGATCACGGCCTGCGTTGCCGCCGCTCGTCCTCAGCTATGCGCGCTCAATGTTATCATTTACATTATTTCATAATTATTGCACGAAGGCAAATGAAAAGTCGCCGTAGTAGTCACTAGATACGCGCCACGCGAAGGTCTTTGTGCGACATTGACTGTATTAACCGTAGCTACAGCCATTTTGGGAGCTGCACCTTACCACAGTGCGTGTGAAATGTTAAACTAAATATACACATAACTTTCTATAATTTTTTGCGGAGCTGGTAAATGTATATCGCAAGCACTCGCTACTCAATTCGCTGAACCGAACGAAAAGCACAATCCTGATTATGAAAGAATTTCTGATACAAAACCAACAATTTGCAATATCTTACTTTATTTGTCCTGTAGTTCAGACTTCAGTGTTGTGCAAACCAAATAATTAACTGTTTTAAAGAGCGTACTAGAGTCGGTTGTAAGGAAACAAAAACTATTATGAAAGTCCTACTTTTAGTTTATCGAGAAATAATCGCAACCGCCACGACTGTATAGCGATAGCTGTAAAGTATAAAAACCCTTCTCGTTCTCTGAGATAGTTATTTTGGTAATAGTGTCACTATCGTTAGCGCAATACTTACTACATTTTATTATTAGTAGATGTTTACAAATCCACTGTATTCTTTGCTGATCTTTGTGGCGTCCTAACGTAAATAAGTAAAATAATAAACTTTATATGTACTAACAATTTACAAATAAATTAAAATCGATGATTTATACATATAAATTCTAATCTGTGCTGAAATTTTTTAAGCTCACAAAAATATGTATTGGCTATGGGTATTCACATATTACAACTAGTAACTACAAATACAAGAATACAAAGTGAAGTGTTTATTAAAAAATATAAAAAAAATAAATGTTTAAGAATGGGGAAGTTAATACTTCTCGTATTTTAATATCTTGTATTGGAGGTAACTATAAAAAAACATCTAAATGTGTTATACATCGATGTATTTTCGATAACAATAAAATTGTTTATAAATTTTATACACAAATTGCCTCTTCAACAACAAAAATTGCCTCTTGGGTTATGTACTTGGACATTGAAATAGTTACATTCGATTAATGACAAGCTGTACTATCTGATACTCACAAAGTAACGATTTGACCAAAGAGAATGTATTTACTTAAGAATAATTCCGTAGTATTTACGAACATTTATACTCGCTTGCACCGAAAGTACGATCGAGGAAGAACGAACGAACGAACGAAGAACGAACACGAACATATAAAAAATCTTTAAATTCTTCTTCTGATATGTTTCATAATTTCAAACCGTTTATAATCATAAGCGAAAAACAATCTAAAATAATTAAAAAAAGTCTTAAGTATATGAAATTTTATTTAAAGTAGTGGTCGCCTGCAACTTTGTTTTTATGGATTAAGTAGAAAACGTAAAAACACATAACCAGTAATTAACATTTCCATAGGAATTTCTAGAAATCCTCTTTTAGCTCACCTACACTGCCCGCCCATTTAGGTTATATGCCAAATTTTAGCGTTGTACGCCGCATAGTTCCATCTGTGCGTTGTCACTGTCAGTCAGTAACTGAAAAATTTTATACAAATTCGTACATATAGATAAAGCCAGGGTATGTAAAGTAATTTAGGAACTTGTAAAGTATATTCCTTGTCATTTGTCACCGCCTCGCCCAGTTGGAAGTAGTCCGCACTCCGCAATGCCACAAGTCGCTACTCTGGCACCGGCAGGTGCACGCCCCGCGGTCCAGCGGCCACATGCATGTACGCATCTTTTGTCGTTATATCTATACGCGATGCAATTTTGTAATATTTGAAGAACCACTTAAGTAATATTATTTTGGTAATATAGATACCTACATAGGTATATATATATACAGACATATATAAATATATATCTTATTATATTTGTTTAATTTCACAATGAAATTCTTGTATTCAAAAACTACTACTCTATATTTTCATAATACGTTATAAATATGCTACAGATAAAATATAAGGTATTAATTTTAACGTTGTTACTACTACTGGCCAACATTCTCTAAAGTGTTTAATCTTCGTGAACTTATTTGTAGTTAAGAAGCTACAGGCTATTCAAATAATTTTAAAATGAAAGCAAAGAAAACGAGCGTTCAA
>DWLH01002488.1:0-10734 GCA_018249795.1 Heliconius telesiphe telesiphe | reverse complement strand
AGAGAAATAAAAATATTAAATATTTCAATTCCTTGATTGGGAATCGAACACACTCCATGTTGCGTTTACATTCACACTATGTGCCCCTGAGCTACAACTGGCCTCGTTACGCAATAAAGACGATTTGTTTTTCTTTCTTTGATTGGAAGTCTATGCAGTAAGAAAGTTGAAGTAAAAATTAAATCAAAAATCAGCTTCACACTGTATCCCGCACACAGTAGGGTAGGCAGAGGGAACCTAGTGTTATGACACTCTGTTCCCCACTTTCTACCGAATTTTGGAGGCATTGCGTGTTGAGTGGCAGAACTCAACGCCGCGCTTAACCTCGACACCAGAGCGAAGAAATGGAAATATAAATTTAAGTAAATATAAATAAGTAAATTAAGTAAATATAAATTTAAGTAAATATAATAAGGTTGAAGTAAGTAGTAGTAAAATTATTTTAGTGCCACTAGCACGCAATCTCGTAAAATGATGATATAGAGATGATATGAGAGTATAACTTGGCTCTTTCTATCTACCTCGCGGGATACGGAAGATGCGTAAGAATAAAAAAAAAAAGAATTGTTGTTAAAAACACCGATATCTATATTATAAGTAATGTTTTAACAATTACTCTATAAGTACGATAATACAAAGAACAAAATTATAATAAATATCTTCGTATTACCTTGAATTAAATTATTTCAAATTTATATTGTATCTGCGGCACCTTGACTTGACTGTTACTTATTATTTGTATTTAATATTCATTTCAGGTGACGAACGATTAAAAAAATTCTGAAATTTATTTTAGCTTAGTCCTACTTGTCGTAAAGACTACTAAAAAGAACAAAATAACAAGAATGGCGGTATTTTTTTCATGTAATTTTTCCATTTTAGTTATATACTTACATGTCGATTTGAAATATAATTTATAATATTGTTTATTTAAATAGACTTCTCTTTTTTTATATTATTATTTATTTTGTTAGAAAAAATCACTTTTTAATTTTAAGGGAAAAATAAATAATTCATTTAAAAAGTAATTAATTTAAAGCAGGGGTTCCCAACCTTTTCTTGATCACGGACCACTTTTATATCATTCTTGATAGCAAGGACCACTGTGTATGTAGGTATAATAAAAATTAACTGTGATAATTAAACAGAAACTTCGCGTCACCATCCCCAGTCTTAAAATTAAAATAGTTCGCGGACCATTGGTTGGGAACCACTGATTTAAAGGGTTGATAAAAACACTCTGTATAATCATAGTATTTAAAGACTTTTTTGTCTCTCCTGATGTTTTTCTTAATTGGCTGTAGGCAGATTTACACTCCAAGCCGGCGATATAGTTATGTTTTGCTGGCATTGGATTATCTTATTCACCATAAAAATAAAAATTGAAAAATGTTACTCTTTCTTTAAAAAAAAATTACAATATTCTGTAATCGGCGGAAAAGTGAACGTAGTGTGTTAACACTGGGTTCCCTCTGCCTACCCTGCTGTGTGCGGGATACAGGATGACGTTGATTTTATTTTTAATTTTTAATATTATTCTGTTAAATTTACCAACATGTCAATGCTTGATGAAATTTGATGAGAGCAAACTCAATAAAATTAATATATCACTTAATATAACAGCGGACAAAGGAATGTTCATTAGTTTAGAAATCATCGATGTTCCTACATATTATCCTATATTTCAATTGAAATTTTTGATTAAATTTTACCTTAAATTTCATTTTCTTTTTAATTGTTTTTATATAATAAAACATTAGATGCCAGTCGTGGTGCACGGGCATAAAGTGTGACTGTAAACGCGACAGGTTGCGGGTTCCAATCCCCCTCCAGAAAATGAAATATTTAATATTTTCATTTCTTTTTTTTCTGGCAAAGCACGGCGTTGCGTTCCGCAACACAATACGCAATGCTTCCAGAATTCGGCGGAAAATGGGGAACAAAATGGCTCAACACTAGGTTCCCTCTGTCTATCTTTTTATAAGCGGGATATAGCGTATCGTAATATCGTTATTATTATTTTTTATTTTATCATTCCTTTCTTTGAAAATAGTTCGTGAAATTTCGATTTTTGCATGTAATTTTTCTAAATATTTGTATATCTCATAATTATAATGTATCAAATGATAGAGACTTTCTTTTTCGCAATAACACATATATGTACGTGTCTACTAACTCCATTATATTATTGGCGAACTTTGTGAGTTCTAATCTTGCGGAAAACGATTGTTTCTTTAGAAAAATAATTATTTTCGACAATTTTTATCATACATTCGAAATTTAGGCAACTTTGTAATAAAATGGACAATGGCATAACATTTTAAATTTCAAAATATATAATATAATATACGTATGATTTATATATTTTTCCGCAAAGTATATATCTGGGGGCACGGCAGTGCCCCCGCCAAGTCGAGCAAAAAAAAGCGGCACGGCCGTACCATCCTTTTCTCGAAGCAATTCAGGCCATTTTCGACCCCCCTATAATTTCGTTGTGGATAAAACAAGTAACCTGAATTTTCAGTAACTAATCAGGCATTATATAAACACGGTATATTTAAAATTTCAGTCAATTTGAACCAGTAGTTTAAGAATGACATCTTGTTAAAGTTTCTAAATTTTGTCACTCACTGACTGACTCACCGATCATCAAAAGTCCAAGGCACTTCTAGCAGACATAGAAGCTTCAAATTTAGAATACAAATAGAGTTTAGTGTCTTAATCATGGGAAAACCTAAATATTTTTTAATTTCGGTCCAGTTTTCCAAATACATCAACTGCATGAATAACTTTGTAATCCCATATAAATGTATAGGATTACAAGGTTACATTTGCAGTTAATGAATCATTATTACTGTATAATAGAAAATAATAATAAGTGTAGATATGTACCTACTATATGAGGCATAACGGGAGGGGGTATAGGGTGGGTAAGCGTGTGTTTACTCCATGAAACTGAACAACAATTATTACTTGTAAAATGGTCGACGGAATGAAAAACACATGATTGGACATGTCTTGAAGTACGAAAATCTAAGTAATAAATATAATATAATATAAATATAAATCCGCTATATACAATAAATTAATTAATTTAAGAAATTAAGTACCTATTGACGAACCATCAAAAACATCCTGTAAAAAAACCCAAGTCTCGCAGCTCAGCCTTTCTACCGTAAAAAGTTGTGAGAACATCGCATTAACCATTTTTTATTAAATTCACTGGGTTTTCATGCAATGTCCAAGTCGATCTATTTGTTTAAAACGTACAATATTTTAAATATTGGCGTGATAATAACTTATGTAATAACTTAAGACAGAAGGTCCTTTAAGTAGAGACTAACGACCAATATTAATAATCTATCTCCTACGTCAATCTTCGATTGTTCCATATAACTATCCAATCTAGAGATTATTAATATTGGGCGTAAATAGATTAACCGACTTGGTATTACATGGATCTCACAACTTTTTACGGTAGAAAGACTGAGCTGCGAGACTAGGGTTTTTTTACAGGATGTTTTTGATGGCATATAACTTATTATAGTAAGCAGGTATATAAGTTACTGTTTTAGTTTAATAATTATTTTATTCATCGAGGCCATCGTGGCGCAGGGACACGAGAGTGCGAGTATTAAAGTGACGGTTGTGTGTTTGAACCTACTCGAGAGAATTAAATATTTAATATTTCCTCGAGGAAAGTGCGGCGTTGAGTTCCGCCACTCAACACGCAATGCTTTGTGTGCGAAACGGAAGTGTCTTAACACTAAGTTCTCATGTACCCTCTGTGTTCCATGTGCGGGATATTACGTGAAAATAAAAATAAAAAAAAGAACAAATGATATAGTAGGAGAGAACAACACTAATAGAATATGACACTATATTTTTTTTAAATATTCATTTGTCTGTTTGTCTCGTATACATGCACATCTCCGTAACTAATGGATGGATGTCAATGAAATTTACTTTGATGTTTAAGTCTGGACAGAGAGACAATCTAGGTTATATTTGATTTAGAAGGTCGCACACCTGATAAAACTATAGTGGTCCAATTAAGCTATAAGAAATAAGTAATTAAATTCATCTTTAACAAGAATTGTTGAATAATAGTGCGGTACTATATAAAAGCCTAAATGCAAATAGGTAAATGTTTTAATAAATTGTAATAAATTTTCTATTCTACATAATAAATCACTTATCATATACGATCGAAATCTTATAAGTTCTTTCGGTAAGTAGAAAGAGCTTAGTGTCCAGATACTCCGTTTTTCGTTGTAGTGTGCAATGAAACTCAACGCCGCTTTGGTAGTACAGTGAAATGAAAAACAAAGTGGAAAAGTGGGGATCGTCCCAGCCAGATCGACGGCCGCAAGCCTAGGTTCGAGTCCCACAGGAGACGCCCTTTCCGCTGTCGACATCCACTCGAGCACCCACTTCCTCAGTGTACTTGAGGAAGTACACTGAGGGTACTTTACAGCGACACCAGTTGGGAAGAGGTTCCCAACTGGTGTCGCTGTAAAAACCAGTAGGGGTAGAAGCAATAACCTAAAATCCAAAAAAAAAAATGTAGGGATTGAACCCACAACTTTTAACTTGTGTTTTTTTACTTGTATGTTTTCTATAAAAGCATAATATTATAAAGTGTTAAATATTTCAGGTTTTAATATATTAATTAACATAACATCTGTCTCCCAAATGATATCATAATTTAAATAAATTCAATGGTCGATCTACTATGACTCAGATTATTTGGAAAATGCAAAACAAAAAAACAGCAAGAATTCTTTTATTTCTTTTATTTAATATGTGGCGTGTAAAGTATTTTTGTACTTTTTTCTATTCACCAAAAACAAAAGTAAACTTTAGTATCAATACCATAGAAGTATCAATACCAAACGCTGTAAGCAATATTTATAATAACGTTAGATTTTTTATAACGTAATAATAATTATATTAATAATAAATATACTTTATTGCACTTAAAAGTTTATTATATTAACTTAAAAGTAACACAAGCGTGTGACTGTAGAACGACAGTTGTAGAATTGATACCTACTCGGGGAATTAATTGTTATTTATTAATATAATTAAACGAGCGAAGAAATTAAAATTATATTAATAAATAAAAATAAAATATAAATTATTATTTATTAACATAATTTTCATATCTTCGCTGTGGTACAAAGGAGGCAAACGCGCGGCGTCGAGTCCCGCCACTCAACACCCAATGCCTCGACAATTCGACGAAAATAGGGAAACGGAGTGTTCAAAGTTCCTTCTGTCTACCCAGTTAAATGCGGAATACAGCGTGAAAAAAATAAAAACTAGCTTCACGCTGTATCCCGCACACAGCAGGGTAGGCAGAGGGAACCTAGTGTTAAGACACTTCGTTCCCCACTTTCTGCCGAATTTTGGAAGCATTGCGTGTTGAGTGGCGGAACTCAACGCCGCGCTTTCCCCTCGACACCAGAGCGAAGAAATGGGAATATAAATTTAAGTAAATATTTCATCTCCTCGAGTGGGATCGAACCCACAACCAGTCGGTTTTACAGTCACACTTTGTGCCACTGCGCCACGACTGGCCTCATACAGCGTGAAGCTGAACAAAAATTATAATTTTTTTGAGTTTGACCTAATGATAAGTCTTTCCGTTTTCCACTTTACACCTGAATTCGAAACACCGCATGTTGAGTAGATACAGCACGTAAGCGAGAAGAAATAAATATTGCTTCGAATGAGAATCGAACCCACAATTATAGCGTTAACACTCGCCGCTGCTCCACACTTAAGACATCTTTATCATATTTTTTTTATCAGCTTCACGCTGTATCCCGCACACAGCAGGGTAGACTGAGGGAACCTAGTGTTTAGACACTCCTTTCCCCACTTTCCGCCGAATTCTGGAGGCATTGCGTGCTGAGTGGCGGAACTCAACGCCGCGTTTTGCCTCGAGAGCGAAGAAATGGAAATATACATTTAAATAAATATTTCATTTCCTCGAGTGGGACTCGAGAACACCTTTGTGCCTCCGCGCCACGACTGGCCTAGACATCGTGATAGCCAGATCATTCATTTTTAAGCAAAATAAATCAATAATATGCAACTATAAGAATCGTATCTATTTATAATTTATTCAATAATATTGAACTTGAAATAACAACATGTTAATAAGTTATTAATCTGTTACTAAGAATACGTTGAGGCCAGTCGTGGCGCAGGGGCACAAAGTGTGACGTTAAACCGACTGGTTGTGGGTTCGATCCCCACTCGAGGAGCTGAAATATTTACTTAAATTTATATTTCCATTTCTTCGCTCTGGTCTCGAGGCAAAGCGCGGCGTTGAGTTCTGCCACTCAACACGCAATGCCTCCAGAATTTGGCAAAAAGTGGGGAACGAAGTGTCTTAATACTAGGTTCCCTCTGCCTAGCCTGCTGTGTGCGGGATACAGCGTGAAGCTGACTAAGAATACGTAGCGCGTTCATTATAACTGTTATTGAATATCGTTGTAAACTGTCATTAATTATATTTATTGAGACGTAACTTTATACTTAAATGGTCTGTACCTTTTTTATATATTTCTTTTTAAAAATAGATTTTTATATCTGAACACATCTTTTAAATATAAAATTTAATTGCATGATATTATGAGACTATTATTTGCTACAGAATTGAAGATATAAATAAAATATTAACATAAACGTATTCGTTATTCTATAAGCTGTGCATTATTAGGGCATGTAGGGACCCTTGAGTACACGCTAATTTTAATCTTTCCAGCACACGATAATAAGGTGATGTTTAAATAGAATGCAAAACAAATTGATATAGTTTAATTACGAATATTTTTGAAAAGAAATTAGCTAAGAATACACCAAATCTCCACGTAAAATATTCAATTTTTTGAAGGTTTTTTCTTAAAATATATTTTTGTATACATTAAATCATTAAACTTGTCTAGACGACTTGTTTATTATTTAGTTAAGTATTTAATATGATATTCATGTTATTAAAATTATTTACTATTAATGAGTAATCACAAGGAAATTGAAATTTGTGCGTTTTGGAGAACTGCCATTGAACCTAATGTTAAGTCTTTCCGTTTTCCACTTTACACCTGAATTCGAAACACCGCATGTTGAGTAGATACAGCACGTAAGCGAGAAGAAACAAATATTGCTTCGAATGAGAATCGAACCCACAATTATAGCGTTAACACTCGCCGCTGCTCCACACTTAAGACATCTTTATCATATTTTTTTTATCAGCTTCACGCTGTATCCCGCACATAGCAGGGTAGGCAGAGGGAACCTAGTGTTAAGGCACTCCGTTCCCCACTTTCCGCCGAATTCTGGAGGCATTGCGTGCTGAGTGGCGGAACTCAACGCCGCGCTTTGCCTCGAGATCAGAGCGAATAAATGGAAATAAAAATAAATTTAAATACTAACACACGATAATAAGGTGATGTTTAAATAGAATGCAAAGCAAAATGTAATATACAGGATGGAAGAGGCAGCGCTCCTTTTACGGAAACAGCATATAGGGTAAAATATTTCAAACCCATACCTATACCATAATCAAGATACCTCAACAGTTTGCATGGATTTTTTTTTTCATTTCACGATTTTTATCCATGCCTGTATTTCGTGTGACGCATTACGCATAGATCCCAATAACGTAAACACATACTACTAAAGATTAAACAACTTTGAACTTTATCGCCAATAATTACGACTCGATTTCGGAATGAGGCGTGTGCGGCGGTGTTCCTTTGATAGGTTTATATGTGCGTGCGTCGTCCTTACAAATAGCGTTTTATTTTAAAACGACAATTTTATTATTTATTTTGTTTGAAAAAATCACTTTCTCATTTTTGGGAAAAAAAATGTTTTAATTGTATTAGGCTTTTAATAAGTAGTTAAAACTATCGTTTCATTTAAAGTGGTGCTAACACTTCCATCCTGTATACATTGTATTTTTTATATTTTTAAAAGTGCGTATAGCACTTAGGAAAGAAAAAATACTTATTCTAAATAAGTCGACGTAGCTTGATGAGAACCTATTGCAGAGCGTCTGGTCGGTTTCCAGGAGGCGCGGGTTCGAGTCCCGCTACGTTCAAATTTTTATACGTTTTCTAAATAAGTATGATAAAGGATATTTAAAATAATGCATGTAAAAGAGAATCATATTATAAAATACAGATTTACAATATCAATTGCAATATATAAGGCACGATTATTGGGTCACCAGTATTTCGTTTACTTTATATTACTTTTTACCGTTTACTTTCATTTTTATATGATAGTATATACTTATCAAATGTAATTTAAAAAGTCACATTGCAAGGTGATGGTAGCCTTCAGTTAAAAACAAATGGAGCAAGGATTTAAATTATTAAAGAATTAATATAACAACTGTTGCAACCTACTTTGAAATAAAAGTCAATGTTAAACTTTAAAATAATACGAAATTAATGATATCAATATAAGAAATATGATAATTGTGAAACTTTTACTGTAAGTGTAAAGTGGAGTATTTAAATTTTTTACTAGACAATCAAATCAAATAAAATTATTTTTTCAAATTGCACAGAGCAGGGTAGACAGAGGGAACCTAGTGTTAAGACACTCCGTTCTCCACTTTCTGCCGCGCTTTGCCTCGACACCACAGCGAAGAAATGGAAATATAAATTTAAGTAAATATTTCATCTCCTCCTAGTGGGGATCGAACCCACAACCAGTTAGTTTTACAGTCACACTTTGTGCCTCTGCGCCATGACTGGCCTCAATCAAATCAACTCCCATAAAAATGAAATCGTAAATATTGAATAAATAAATCAGATTCATACCGTATCTTGCAGGGGAGCGGATGCGGAGGGAGCCTAGTGTTAAGACACTCCGCTCTCTACTTTCCGCTGCATTCTAGAGGCATTACGTGTTTAGTGGCGGAACTCAACGCCGCTACTAAATACCGCTGCCTCAAATACTACATACATAATTATTATTTATAATATATATATATATATATATATATATATATATATATATATATATATATATATATATATATATATATATATATATATATATATATATATATATATATAAACTAGTATTCGTTAATACAACTAGGCCAAGAACCATTAAACTAAATCTGAATTGCTTTTAAAATTCGTCGAATACATTATTTTAACTCTAAAATCGACATCAACAAACACAGAGCTCTACGTGATGGGTAAAGAAAATATTCATGTTATATATATAAAAGAATATAATAAAAAATTTGGAACTCAATTTATTTTTATGCAATATAAAAAAAGCTCTTACATAATTTAATGTACAACAATAATAAAAAGTATCTACTTCTAACAAATTTATATTAAAAAACACCAGTCAGTGGCGTATAAAACATACACTTAATACATATAAAAAAATATTAAAAAAATAATAATACATAGTATTCATAATAAAAATAAAAGAGTAATAAATATGCGTAAATTCAAACCGGTCGTAAGACAAAATCCCTTTTATCCATAAAAAAGGCAACAATTAAAAAAATTAAGTAAAACGAGATCAAGGTCAAAATGTTGCAGGACCAGCGGTAGCTACCACTGTACCGTATATCTTATCTGATATTGTGTGACAATGGTTGCCAGTTCAAATCCCGGCAAAAGTGAATGTGTAAAGTAAGGCCTTAAGGCCTATCTTTAAATTCGACAATATCTACTTTAAACTGATGTAAAAAAATAACTTTACAAATTATCATAATTGTTAAGACTGTTTGCCTATAAAAGACGGATGAATTAAAAATATATATTCAGGGAGGAAGGGAAGGGAAGGGTAGTTTTCCAAAACCAAATTATTTGTTGATGAGTAAAGCGTTAGAGACCCTTTCTTGTCTTAGGGTTAAAACTGAAAATATTGACTATACATTATAAATCAGCTTCACGATGTATAGCAGGGTAGGCCTAGGGGTAAGACGTTCCGTTCCCCACTTTCCACCAAATTTTTAAAGGCATTGTGTGTTGAGTGGCGCAACTCAACGCCAGGCTATTGCCAGACCGAAGAAATGAAAATATTAATAAATAATAATTAAGGCCAGTCGTGGCGCAGGGGCACAAAGTGTGACTGTAAAATCGTTGTGGGTTCGATCCCCATTCGAGGAGATGAAATATTTATTTACATTTATATTTTCATTTCTTCGCTCTAGTGTCGAGGTAAAGCGCGGCGTTGAGTTCCGCCACTCAACACGCAATGCCTCCAGAAATTCAAATTCAAATTCAAATTCAGAACTCGGCTGAAAGTAGGGAACGGTGTGTCCTAACACTAAATTTCCTCTGCCTACCCTGCTATTTGCGGGATACAGCGTGAAGATGATACAATAGAATGACATACATAATTATACTTACATTTACGTATTGTAAGTATGTATTTATGAATAGATGTACAAAGACAACCATCTAAAAAAAAACTTATAATAACATAAGAGAAACCGACGGCATTTATGATTTTTTTAATATATATTTTTTAAATTACCTCAGAAATCGTAAGGATATATAAAAAAAAACAATATAACTAATAACAGAGTGGATTGTATTATATCTTACATAAGTTTTTTATGAGCACGCTTCAACATACTATGTATTTGTTATACTGTTTAGATATAATTGAGTTGGGATTTCCCAGATCACCGAGATCAAAATGATAAAAACCATTCATAATTATATATTAGAGGCC
>DWLH01002487.1:0-10734 GCA_018249795.1 Heliconius telesiphe telesiphe | reverse complement strand
CATCTAGATTAAAATTATAGTTCACTGTACATCACTTTAATAAATGCTTGGCAGATACTTTACGACTGTTCCTTTGGCTGAAGAAATGCTGAAGCGAAATCTTCACAGTACTGGTACAATAATGGTGAACCGGATTCCTGATCGTTCCACTATCGATTTCAAAAAGGATACCCAAATGGCTCGTGGTGAATCGCAGCAGTTCGTCTGCAATGACATTGCAAACGTCAAATGGAGAGATAATAAGTCCGTTTTGATGGCATCTAACTGCACAGGAGTTGGAGAAGGTACACACGTGAAACGTTGGGATAAGAATACTAGAATATGTGTTACTCCATAACCTCCTCTGTCGGTCACTGACAGTCCCAGACAGGCCGAGACACAAATTATAAAATTGTTTTTCTTTTTGTATTTCTATATCATGTAAATAACCACTTATAAAAACACAGTTATTTTGAAATCACAAACAAACACTTGAATTTTATTTATAAAACCCAGTAAACGCAGTGGAACCTTGCTTTCATTAGAACGAATGAAATTGAATATTTTTGTAATATGATATACTTGCATTTATTCTATTATTTCTACAGCGCTCGCGGTTCGATCGGGTTCATTATTATTGTTATTTGGCTATGTAAGGCTAACTAAAGAAATACACCGTAATGTTATACAGCATATAGCACATAATATGTTTATCTCTTAAGGATAACCCACATTTTTGTGTTTAAAAATACAGAAGGAATAATTGCAAAATTATTTTCAAGAGGACAGTATTATCGCTTATCCGATTAAATATGTTAAGTACATTGTACGCTTTATACAGATCAAAATTGGCTTTTACTGCATATCATTTAAAAAAATGTAAAAAAAATTCGGCGACAGCATATATCTTCGCATAGCATTATTTATTTTTTACTGTTTTATTGTATTATAAATTATATTTTATGAATAATATACAATATTTATAAATATTTATTTTACGTTGATAATATTGAAAACTACCTGGTTTTGTTTAGTTTTTTTGTTTATTTATATTTTACTTTGGTTACG
This sequence comes from Heliconius telesiphe telesiphe, assembly GCA_018249795.1. NCBI lineage: Eukaryota > Metazoa > Arthropoda > Insecta > Lepidoptera > Nymphalidae > Heliconius > Heliconius telesiphe. Next base: position 9,687 of record DWLH01002487.1, on the reverse strand, counting down.
TTAACTTATTATTTTTGTTCATTTCAATTACTCAGGTATTTTTCTAATAATAAGAATTTTCTCTACTTATAATTCTTTTTCGGCTTATTTTGATTATTTAGGCTTATATTTGCTTACTAATCCTGTTGAAAACTGAAAATAATTTCATGAATATATTCAATAAATATTCGTACAGTTCAAGCGGACGAAGCCGCGTTTAAATCTCAATTCCAGAGATCCTTGTCACTTTGAAAAGATTCTCATTGCGTGAAGAACTATGGACATCAATAAAGCCTTTGATGTCGAAACAAAGGATAGTATTGAAAGATATTTTCTTTTGTTGCCGGATACGGAAATATCGAATAAAGTATATATGTGTATAGAATTGGGGCAGGTTCTGACTAAAGACGCGATGGTTGTGGGTTCGACTCACATTCAAACGAATAATTGTTCTATTTATATGTAAATAATTATCATTATTTAATATTAAATATTTATTTTCATTTCTTTACTTTAGTGTCATCGCTAAGCGCGGCTTTGAGTTCCGCCACTCATCATGCAATGCCTCCGAAATTCAGCGGAAAGTAGGGAACGGAGTGTCCTTCCCTTTGCATATTCTGCTGTGTGCGGGATACAGTGTGCAGCTGATATAATTTGATTTTTTTAAATCATTTTCCCGTTCTGGTAAAATAAAAAGAGTCTAGTTTTTAAAATTAGGCAGAATGTATCGAACACAGTATCTTTATATATTATTCTCTATATGCCTCCCTATATATTCTCTATATCCCTGCTATTATACAGAGCGTGCGATATGTGAGAATGCAGAAGAAAATACGCAGCTTTCGTTGGATTCACTGTGCATGCGTGCACTTATTGTGTTGCAGTGTGTGGTGTTAAGAGCAGTGCCTGGGACTTGCGACCGAAGTAAAGGTATCATTTATGTACCGCCTGGTACCGAGGCAAGAGCGCGGCGTTGATTTCCGCCACTCAATACGCAGTGCCTCGAAAATTCGACGGAATCTGTGGAACGGAGTGTCTTAACACTAGATTAGTAGCAGTGAAGTTATTTAAAATTAGTTTTTTTTTAAATATTACTCATGTAACGTGACGTAGCTGCACAGTATCTGAATTTTATATGGTTACAGAATATAAGACACCATGAAAACAAGTTCAAATCCAAGACATTCAAAATTATTTAAGTGGATTAAAGCTCTTAAAAATTGTTGTGTCGTACGGTGGAAGGAATTATTTTCATTGCCTCGCTATGGTTAAATAACAAAGCGTGGCGTTGAATTCCGCCACTCAACACGTAATGTCTTGAAAAAATTTTATTATAAAAATAAACATTAATTCGAGTGAAAATTAAACTCACAGTTATTTACAATTAAATCAATTTATTTGATTCGCGTCAATTATCTATAAATATATTTTTTTATTTCACGTTGTACCTCGCATATAAACGGCAAGCATACAGAACCTAGTATAAACAAACTCCATTCCGCATATTTGGTCCAATTTTCGAAACACTGTGAGTTGATTGGCAGAATTTCATATTGCATTTTTTTTTCTTAGTTTCTTTTCTTCTTTTCTTCTTGGTCTTAGTTGCATTAGTTTCTTGTTTTTGGAGAGAGGAATGAAAAAAAACCTTCCCCCAAGTGGGAATCGAATCCAATACCATCATGATTGCAGTCGTACGCTGTGCTGCTACTCCAATAAAGTCGATCAATAAGTAACGTATTCGTTTCTCTAAAGAATAATGTAAATATATTAGTTTAATAGTTTTTCAGAATTGCTTGCAGAATCATAAGTAACAAATAAGTAATATTTCTTACTTTACATTTGATCAAAAATTTTGCAAATAAAGATGATATTCAATATTTTACCTAAAATTTAAAAAATCCTACAAATTACTAAACAAAAGTTAAATTAAAGAAGGAACTAGCTTAGTTCCCGAGAATGTTTTATACACTATATACATAAATAAAGCACAGCTGTAGTGTTATAGTTAATTCAAATACAAGTTGTTCTCGCAGGCCGTTATAAATATTTAGTATTCTTCAACACTTTTGCTTCTCGAAGGATTTACAGTGGGAAGTTTACCATTATTAATTTAAGTTATGGTAAATAATACACATTTTATATACAATGGAATGATGGCCTGGTTGGATTTTATTAAATTTAGTTTTGTTTTTCTGATGTTTCATTATATTAATATTATTAATTTTAACTAGATATAATTAAAATATTCGTTAAAATAAAAGAATAAAAATTGAAATCCTTGACCCATGGTCGCCGAGATCGTCTGTGACGTCACTCCGCCTTAATCAAGATCGACGCATAGGGATAACAGCACCCATTATGGCACCTATTTTTACGTAATTATTTTTTTAAAACTTCACGCTGTATCCCGCGCACAGCAGTGTAGGCAGAGGGAACCTAGTGTTAAGACACTCCGTTCCCCACTTTCCACCAAGTTCTGGAGGCATTGCGTGTTGAGTGGCGGAACTCAACGCCGCGCTTTGCCTCGACACCAGATCGAATAAATGGAAATATAAATGTAAATAAATATTTTATTTCCTCGAGTGGAGATCGAACCTACAACCAGTTGGTTTTACAGTCACACTTTGTGCCCTTGTGCCACGACTGGCCTCGATTCTAAAAACATAATAAAGTTAAATTAAATTAATGGATGAATGTCTCTTCTTTGAATTCGATTGTTAATGTTTAATTATGATCTTTTTGTTTTTAGTTATTTATCACTCAGTTTATTATTTAGTACATTATTATTAAAGTAATATTAATTTTTATAAATTTGAATCAGTTTTACATCTGTAGGCAGAGGCATATTGAAGTGTTGAAATACTCCATATAGACCATACCTTACTTTCCACAAAAAAGGTATATCGTGTTAAATGCCGGAAATGAACGCCGCGTTTTATGTAATAATTTTGTGAAATTTGAAAAATTCTAATTGAAAGTAAGCACTTACAAAGGTATATTGGAAAAACCTAAGAAGGTAAAATGGTGGTTAAAAGCATCTATGAAATATGTACTTTTTAAAGACAACACGATTATTTTTCCTTTTCAGACAAGAAACTTAATTTTTTCTTTACTTATTTACACCTTTATGTAATTGTAATAGACTTGTCTTCAATCTACAAAGTAATTAGGACTTGGCGAGCTCGAGCGTGAACTTGATTGTTTGATGTGAATAATTAAACTTAGAACGTATAGCTCTTACGAACGTTACGATTGAGTACAGCTGGGATGCTGGGACTGTGTCGTTTGGGAAGATCTGGAAATATATTTGACCACTATATAATAGTAAAATGTCATAGTGTTCTTTGAAATTAGAGGTAGCTTTGTACATATGCGGGTTGCATATGTACGTAGTGAGTGCTAAGGCATTCCTTTCCTCACCTTCGAGATAATGCGTGGGCAGTGGTGGAGCAACGCTGTGCGTAGTTTTGTTACCAAGGCGAGGAAATGAAAATAATTCATTCCATCCACAACCGTCACGTTTACAGCCAAAATCTTTTTTTAATAACAGATGGTATATTATAATAACATATTAATATTGTTTACATTAGAAAGAAACTGTGTTGCCCGATAAGCCGTTCAATTTAGAAAGCCTTATATAATAGAATAGAAATATTTTCAACTGATCCATCTAAATCACTCATGCTCAACAAATAATTGGATTAAAGTTAGCAAAGCCTCATCGATTTCAATTCTATTAGACGTAATCTGTTTAATAAATACGATTTTGGAAACTCAACCTCTAAGTCTAAGCAGTAGGCACTGTACAAAGTTTAACATTAAATACTATTGATAAATTATGATTTTAATGAATTGGCCATCGACACTCGGATTACAAAAGAGATTATACTCAGAATTATGACAGACAAAAGGATTAGATAATATTTTATTAATATTTGCATATATATAACAAAGTATAATTTAAAAAGAAATGGGAATACGATCATAAAACAAATAATAAATAAACAAATAAATATAAAAAACAACATTTATAAAAGGTAAACATATACCTTGTATATGAAGATGAAAAATTTTGTTGTGGCTGTATCATGAACACGACCGTTTGTTATACGTGAATACGTTTATGCAACTGTATATTTAAAATAAAATATTTTATTTTTGTGTATATATAAAAGGACATGTACCTGACTGAATGAGGTAAGACGCACGCACAGCCGTAACCGCTGTGCGTAGAAACGAAATAAAATTTGGACAGATGTTTATTTTAATAATCTGGACATTCACTAAGAAGGGATTTTGAAAAATTTTAACTCTAAAGGGATCAAAAAGGGGTTGAAAGCTTGTATGGTTTTTTTTTTAATTCGGCACCGATTTTTATAAAATTTAAAATTCAGATTCTTAAAAATATTTCATTGAACACGTATTTCATGGTTTTTTAGAATTCACCCCTAAGGGTTCAAATAAAGGGTTGAAAGTTTATATGGAAAAATGTTTTTTTAATTAAAAAAAAAAAAAATCGGACTGTTAAAAATATTTTATTGAACACGTGTTTCGTGTTTTTTTTAGAATTCACCATTAAGGCTTCAAATAAGCGGGCGAAGCCGCGCGCGCTTTTTGGTTTAGGATAAAAACAAGGGAAAGAATAATTATTGGTACAATAAAACTTATTTAATTATAGATCTGTGATACGAAAAGTATGACATAAACGGCATACAAGATACTTTTAGATTTTACTTTTTACCTAAGTCTCGATATAAATTGAACTCGCTGAGAATGAGCGGTTTTGTGAGGCATCAACATTAAAGTCTCCAACTATCGTAAGTGGTGCAGTAAGATCATACACGAAATCGGGTGTAATTTTAGCGATTTTCTTGGAATATCTTAATTAATGGAATATTTTTGTTGTTGAACGTAGATCGCTTTAATAGTGGTAATTAGTATAATACAATGCTGATCAGAAACTATTACAAAACTTTTTTACTTTGACAACTAGTGTCGGCAACGAATGCTGGGCCAATTTCTAGTACTCATCTCGTATCTCTGTAACTGTAGGAGACGCCTGATCAAATCTGTGATAAAACTTAAAATTTTCATTGGTATTGATCATATAAACATCTAACGATGTGACGCGTATTTTAAGCAGCGGTAAATGTTTATCTTTTGTTGGAAACCATAGACATACACATCACCCTCTTGTCTATACCACACACATTACACTTATGTCTAAATTGTTGACAAACGTCGTATTGCAACGTATATATTAGCTGCTGCCCAATGTTTCTCCATAATCGACGACCGAATACAATATACGCCTATACAGTTCGTTGGTGATGTAGAAGTAGTTTCATCATCTACTTGCTTCTTTTTTTTAACTGCTCCAGCTGCAGATGTACTGGCACCGTCGTTGAACTGCTCGGCCACATTCATTCTTTTACGTTCCCGGCACTGCTCATTCGGTCAGATGGTGTTTATTTACTGTCATTTGATTGTTCTCTAGATGCTTTTTCCAACCGCATACGATATCTGTATTTGGTTTTGGCTTTTTGACACATATAGGCCAAAATTATATATTTATGATAATATCTTTTTAATTAAAACACCTTCTTATTTTCACTGTTACTACATTAAACTGTTTTTTATATACACTCGATAGTTTCTGATGATAGCTGACGATTAATTTAACTTTGTAGCTTACCTGATTTAAAAGTTATACTAATTGCAAATCTCGAAATGCAGCAAAATTATTAGAATTTCATTTCAGATGTAGATAATAGTTTAGAAACTATAAGGCCAAACTGTATGCCCCGATTTTGTTATTATTAGGTTTTTTGGATTGCCACAGTTTGGTAGCAAATTTATAGACGTCGTCACGTCACAAATCTTTTTGTTTATCTTAACCTTAGCCTTGCTAACAATATCGATGCAGGTCACTAGACTAAATAAATATATTCATTATAGATATTCATACAATTGTACCTATTGTTGTACCAAAACAATTAGTAGTAGAGTCATATCAATCTTATATAACTTCAAGATTTTTAAAAGCCAAGTATGTGGCACTGAATCGTACACCTTCTTATAATCTATCCAAATTCCAAGCAGTAGTGAGATTTTTCCTGTTCCGTCTTACCTGTTTGCTTATAACTGTATGATAGAGAAGAAGTTCCTTTGTACCACGGCCACCAAACTTATGTACATCCTTTCTGAGCTGGTGCCAAAATATTGTTACGAAAAATATGTTCGGTGATTTTTTTCACTTAGTATAGATGTAAGGAGCGTATATATGGTTGGTAAGCATGTTATTAGGCCACAATTTATTGACTCCATGGTACATCCGGGCTTATATGACAGGAATGTTAAACCTGTGGTCAAAAATCCAAGAGTATCCTGGAATTGTGTTACGAAAATCGAATGTAAACTGCGGTACCTTAAGCCAGAAATTATGCAATCTGTCTGGCAAAGAGGATTTCTAGTTACTAACAGAATGTATTACATATGTCACATCAATTATGTTTATTTTTATTGATGTATTTAATTTTCTCTCGTTTCGTCTCTTTAAATTTAGTTTCATGCAAAGTTAAAATTCCAAGTTTTTGTTATGGTTTCGCAAAATATTTGTTCAGTACACTGTATTACAATTTTTTTTCTAATAAATTGTATGTAAAATTTTTAAATAATTTATTTGAAACACTATTTTTTGAATAAATTTATATTTGAAATTGATATGTTTAAGACTGTTATAAGGGATAGAACCCAATGTTCTTTTTTTAAATTTATTTTAAAATAAAAAAAATACTTGATATCAAAACCAACACGATTACGAATACAAATTATCTCTTAGTAATACAAAAAAAGTAATGCCGCTGGAGAAATACAAATAATCAATCAACAAATCCAATTCAAATTCTGAATTAAAACTTTTCTAATATCTCTAAAATGAGGAGCTTATTATCGACAGTACATACGATTCGATAAAACTCTTGAGCTCATAATATTAAATCCTATCAATTATGACTTTTATTAAATTTATTCTCGTCAATCGAATTCACTTAGCTAAAAACAACTTCGAGATGGAGGTTCACTGAAGAATACAGCTTGGTTGAGACGCATATAGGTAACTGCGTGAAGTCTTTGTAGCAGTAAACGCGTTCTTAAGTGGAGACCACGCCACGGAACGCTAATGTAGGACGTCCTCCAGCTAGATGGGGTGACGACATTCGCAAAGTAGCTGGCAACGACTGGATGCGAAGCGCTGAAGATCGAGCTCAGTGGCATGCCATTGGAGAGGGGGCCTCTCCAGCAGTGAACGACGACAAGCTGATGATGATGAATTATAGATGCATTGCGTATTGAATGGCGGAACCCAACGCTGCGCTTAGCTTTGGTACATGAAAATAATATTATTTCTTCGAGTGGGAACCCACAACTTGTTGTGTTTACAGTCACTTATGTTCCTGCGCCACAACTGACCTCTAGAGATAGTGAGAACGGAAGTGTTTTAAAGAGTTTTAAAAGCGAATTGTATTAACGTTGCTACTGGATCTACGTTACGTAAAATATGACTTTAAGTCTTTATCAAGAGGTCAGTGACAATGGACGAAGCGAATAAAGTATGCAGAGGTTGTAGCGTTTGGCACATCCTTCTCTCTGACTAACCCTTGAGGAATATTTTGTTTTCATTATTAAGACATCAAGATAATAATATTAAGACTAGCCGTCGCCCGAAACTTTGGTTGCGTAGCAGAGTGTAATCTACATACATGCCAAATTGTAATTTTCTAAGTCTAGTAGTTTTGTCTATAGGTCGTTTGTCAGTCACTAAGCAATTGAGTTTTATATTATAGTCATTCATTTCTTTCGATATTAAACTCAAAAGTTATAGTATTTAATATTGTAAAACTTTTTTTAGCTTCACTCTGTATCCCTCACATTTACTTAGTAAATCCACTATATAGTCTATAATTTAGTTCTGTGTTAACTCAATGAAGAAATGAAAATCATCAATAATTCATTTCCTGAGAACTAAGTGAGAACCGAACCCACATTCGTCACGTTTACAGTCGCACTGTGCCCCAGCGCCACGACAGCGTCATTAATATTGTAAAGATAAGGAATGTATATTTTTATTTGTTGAATAATTTTCATTTCTTAATTGAAAAAATGTAATGTCTATTGTCATTTATATAGAGTTATCTTAATATAAATGAACTAGCCCTACTTATTATTTTAAATAATAATAATTTTAGAGTTGTTCATGATAAAAAATACATAAGTATAATAAAATATAAAATGAGCAAAACACACTATTTTTATACATAATAAGGTACAATAAAACAATTTCACATTTAAAGAGAATAAATTATTTTTTTGTCAAAAAAGAGAATACTATTTGTACGAAAATTCCGATGTTAAGTTCCGCCACTCTACACAATGCAATATCTCAAAAAAATCTGTGGAAGGTAGGAACGGAGTGTCTTAACACTAAGTTCCCTCTGCCCACCTTGCTATATTTATTAGCAGGATTCAGCGTGAAGCTCTTTTGATGTGATTTTAATTCTCCGTATTTTTTATATATATTTGCGCTTTATAGACACGCATAGCAAAGTTGGCAGTGGAACTTGGGAACCGAGAAAATGCAATGCCTCAAGAAATCAGTGGAAAATGGAAGCGTATCTAAACACAATTTTTAAAATAAGAAAAAAAATTATAATACAATGAAAGAGTAAAATTTCCAAGCAAGTAGCAATATTGTATGATTTAAGTAATTCTCCAAGTTCATTTTACTACGACCTTAATAAAGAAATACTTTTAGCATTTTGGCGCAAGTAAAAGATACTGGAATTTAAATATAAGACGAAAGCTCGACAAGTAGCGGGAAACATGCAAAATTGGACTCTAACAATAATAAATATTTTAGTTAGAATAAAATATATCTACTTTAGATTAGGAAAAACATATAAACGTAGTTTATTTATCATATTACCTAAAGTGTCATAAGTTAAGTTAAGTTAGTAAGTTAAAATATTATATTGTTAGAGGCCGGTCGGCCGGTCGGTACAAAGTGTGACTGTGAAATCGACTGGTTGTGAGTTTGATCTTCACTCGAGGAAATGAAATATTTATTTACATTTATATTTTCTGATGTCGAGGCAAAGCGCGGTGTTGAGTTCCGCCACTCAGCACACAATGCCCCATAATTCGGCGGAAAGTGGGGAACGGAGTGTCTTAACAATACCCTGCTGTGTGCGGATACAGTGTGAAACTGTTTTTTTTTTTATTTTATAATTGTTATGACTTCAATCCTTACTTGGGGTAAAGTCACAGCTTATGTACTTTAAAACTAGATTATATTCTTTTAAAAAAGCTAAAAAAATACAGTTTGATCGTGCACTAAAAATATCAAATAGAATGAGGGTACTCGGAGCTATAAATGGTATGTGCGTGTTGAGTGATGGGCGTCAACGCCAAATTTTGTCTTGTTACCAGAGAGGAGAAAACGAAAATTTACTCTCCCGAGTGGGAATTGAATCCACAACTACGTAATCGCGTTACAATTTTACAGTCAGAATGTAAGTGAAGTCGACAACTCCATTAAACTAGCTGGCTGATTCACTGTAAATTCGGCAGATATTTGGAAGGCTTTTTTTTGGGTTAAATAAAAGTAAAGAAGCTACATTTTTAATATACTTGAAGATAAAAAACCCCTGT
>DWLH01002486.1:0-10734 GCA_018249795.1 Heliconius telesiphe telesiphe | reverse complement strand
ACGCGAGTCCGTAGTGGTAGAATTCATCTTGCGTTTTAGTTCCACTTGAGAAATACACAGCTTGTTGCATACAACGAGTCGCCATTATACGTAATAGAGTGTTGAAAAATGGCCGTTCGGGGATCACCGCCTCGTTGAGAGATTTGGAGAAAGATTTGTTTGTTGACACATCTAATTCCAAGCCCTGTAAATGTTTGTTTTAAGTTTCACGCTTTATTCCTCATATATCAGGGTAGGCGGGGGAAACCCTTTATCGATACACTCCGTTTCTCCACGCACCGCCTAAATTTTGAGAGTTTTGTGTCGGAACTCAACGTCACGCTTTCTCTTGTTACCAGAGCGAAGAAATTAAATATTTTTAACATTTTTAAAGTTCCACACATAGGAAAGAAAAATATTCCCGACCAATCGGTTTCCAGGAGGCGCGGGTTCGAGTCTCGCTACGTTCAAATTTTGATACGTTTTCTAATAAATAAGTATGAAATTAAAATAATTTATTCCCCCGATTGAGAATTGAACGTACAACCGTCACCTTTATAGCCGAATGCAGTGCCGCGCCACGTCTGTTTTAAAATTCTTTACTTGAAATTGAATGTTTGAAAAAATATCAAACAAACTAACTAATTTTACTAAACAATTTTGGAATGCAACTGGATTTGATTGGATTTGAAATTATGTAAGACTTAACAGCTGAAGTATTTATATTCAACTAATCATTATTAAAACGTACATTAAGATATCCCTGTTCATATAAAATTGTTGTTTTCCTTGTCATAAATTCTGTTATGACCATTTCTGTTGTGCTTATTATAGGAAAATTTACGCAACAAAACTACTATTTATAGTATTTATCGGGATATATATTTTAAATGAGGCCAGTTATGACGCCCCACAAGCGTGTGGGGTTGTATCGAGGCAAAGCGTGGCGTTGAGTTACTAAACACGCAGAGATACTCGTATCTTATTATTAGTATGGGAATAAGGATACTACATTAAATTTTGTATTTAACTAACCTATTGTCTCAAGTTATACATTTCGTAAGCCCCCTTCACTCTTTTTTAAAATATGCAATAATCTATAGTGGTGTTTTATTTTTTTTACAAGTTTTTTTTAAATTATTACATACTGGTAGTACATACATACTTTATAGTACAAATAAATGTTTTATGTCGATATTTCACACAACAATTATTTCACAATTATATATATAACTACGGACGCTAATAAAAAAAAACAGCAAGACGCGACTAAATTTGAACTGGATGGCAAATAAACTAGGGTTCACTCTTATAGTAAGTTTGGGAAGAATTAGAAGATATTACCTGTTGTCGGGCCGCCTTCAGGAAGTTATGGAAGTTGGCCGGCGGCGGCGCCGGGTGTCGCCGTAGTAGGGCACACTGCGGGAACTCCTTCGCTAATTGTTCAGCTACACTCACGTTTGCTAACAACATGAACTCCTCCACCATAGAATTTGTATCTACGATTTTTTTTGCTTGCACTTCTATTGGATCGTGGGTTTCTGAATCTACCTGTTGTTTTAATTATATTTAATATTTGCAATTTTGGTGTAAAGGACTTTTCTTTTTCAGGCAACCCCCAACGATTAAAAATACGCATGGATATTGATGGATGTACAAAGGAATTGTAAAACTTTAAATATAATAATCAATTAATATTATAAGTAGTTTACGTAAGCATATTTTAAATGGAGTATACATATGCTTCATAAATGTAAGAAAGAATCTAAGGTCAATGTGCTCCATTTCTCGATTTTCACATAAATTCAAGACAGTGCGAAATATATCGCAGTACTTTCTTTCGGAAGCATAAAAATGAAAATAATGAATTCCTTTAAGTAAGAATCGAACCCACAACCATTGCATGTTTATAGTCAAACAGACGCTGGCTTGGCCCCCTGTGACACGATGGCCTATGAATAAAATCATAATATTTTTATGCAAATAAACCTATTATTTACATAAAAGCCTTAATTACAATATTTTAAATATAAATATCATTTACTTTAATGCCGACGTAGCCTGGCGAACTACGAAGACCAAGCGCGGCGTTGAGTTCCGACAATGTCGTGAAAATTGAACGAAGTGTCTTACTACTAGGTTCCCTCTGTTTAGATTCCTTATTATACTATACGCCAGATATAGCGTAAAATTAAAAATAGCATACTTGAAAGCGTATTTCCGGCGACGCAAGTAATAAGGCACCATTGTCAAGTCTCTTTTGTTTCATTTTCTTAGCTAAACCGTTCAATACACGTAGTGAGGCTGCTATTTCATCATTCCTCGACGAATCGTCTATCGCTATTTGCGCTTCTTCGTATGTCATGGCGGCTCGAGACTGTTGGTAAATGAAATATAAGTTTAAAAATATCTTTCATTATCGTAATTTCTACTCATTTTAAATTACACTTTAGCCTCTACCCGTGACTACGGACCACTGCAGTGTTCCGAGCGTACGTCAGGTTGTAAAATAGTAAATATGAACAAGAAGATTAAAGATTTTCATATAAAAAGGTTCAAATCCAATAAACGAAAATACATATTGATATAATGTACATTATACAAACAACAAAATGCGGTGTTGGATTTCATAATTTTTTTAAACATTTCAGTGTTGGCCTTCCGAATTAATTTCAACATAAAAAAATAAAATTTCTCAAAACAATATTCATTATAAAAAAAAAAGTTATTACCTTTATAACACTTTTATGGAATTTAGTAGAAAGAACATTTGCGTTTTCATCAATCTCCCATACAACAGAAAAGGCTAACCTCTCTTCACCACCTCTCAATGAGCATAGGTTTGAACTTAACAAATCTGTAAATAATAAATAGATAAAAATACATTAAAGAAAAATAATATACAATAGACATAAATTCAAATTTAATTTTCTGGTTTTTTTTAGCTTTTTTTCTGTTTTTTTTTAACACTATATTAACTAGCGATCCGCTGGCGACTTCGCCCGCTTGAATTATACAACTATTTATTTGCTAGTCTGAATTACTTTCGCATTCTAATAACTCCTATTATTTTAAAGACAATTTCTATATATTGAAAATTAAAATTTTAGCAAGTTTAATGGTAAAAAGTCAAGTCTTTAAAATGGTAAAAAAAAATATTTATAAGCTGATTGAAAAAAAAACAAACAATGTCAAGGGAACTTTGTCAAAATGTAATAGTTAAAACTGCAATTGAATTGGTTAAGCCGTTCATAAGATTATCGTGAACAAACGCACAAACAAACAGACCAACAAAAACATTTTAAAAATCATTGTTTTTGGTTCTATTACTTTATTAAATGCCACCAATAGCATATTTTCTTACACATCTTCCATGTCACAGATACCGACCCGTTACGATTTTTTTATAAATATAGGATATAGTAACACTTTTAAAATTAAAAAATGAATTCTCAATACCTGGCACCATATCAATTCTCCTATCAACCAAGTAGACCGTGGTCGAGCGGGACGCGGCCTCCTTGTCCAACGCCGTGTGGGGTCTCACGAAGTGCGTGACGTCAGCAATATGGACGCCCACTTCGTAAGTGCCCTTGTCCGGTAGCGGGCGCGCGTGCAGAGCATCATCAATATCGGTACAGCCCGGCGGATCGACGGAGCAAACGCATATGGAACGTAGATCTACGCGTTTTTTTATTTCCTGAAATTATATAAGTACTTTCAATTATTTTATTAAAAAATTTGAAGTACAGTTAGTACAAGAGACATATTTTAGTTAACATAAGAATTTAAAAGTATATACCTCATTTGGATTCAGTTCATTTTTATAGTATTTGTTGTCAACATATAAAAAGATTTTTATAAAACTGTGCTATTGAAAATGTTTAAAAAAAGAATGGTTGTCTAGCAAGTAGAAAATAAAAAAGGAAATGAAAAAAAGAATTTTTAATGTTAATATTTCGACCGATAAACCGATAAATCGGTGTAGCGCAAATGCAATGATTGTGGGTTCGACTCCCACTCGCGGAAATTAATTCCGTTAAAAACTCAACACGCAGCAATGTCATAAAATTATTATTTTTTTATAAATGATTATTTTATTATCTTAAAATTCCTTTACCTCCTCCGATATAGTCCAGTCGTCGGGTGGCAAGCAAGCTAGTACCGCTTCACTGAATCGCGCGTGAGGAACGTCGTGCTCTAACAATATCACTTCATTCTCAGCATCTTTATCACCTATAGTAAAACAAATATGGAAGGCTTATTGATTTCAATATTTTTGGACGAAAATTAAACATTAATTAAATATGAAATATTGTTAATTTTGCTATATGTAAATAAGAATACACCAATGTCCATGTCATTTTGATAACAATATTAAAATTCAATGTATATGTTTTTTTGGATTGCACAATTTATTATAAAATGGAGTACTAAAAAAAAGAGATATTCAAATAATAGATGTGTGTGATGTTAAAAGATATTTTAAAGCGCAATAACAAATATAATAATGACAATTATGTATATACAACAACAAAATATTGAGGCTGTCATTGCCTTATCATTTCCTTGCTCTGATGTCAAGACGAAGCACGGCGTTAACTTCCGCCACTCAACAAAAATTGCGCGATACATAGGGAAGAGTCTCATAACACTAGGTTTCTTCTGACTATGCTACTAAAGGCGATATACAAAAACAGGAAATAATAATAATGTTCCCATACCAATAGGCCCCAAGGATCTAACGAAATGACCCAAAGGATATCTGCTGTTTCTAGGCCACGAGTCCAAAGCAACTAGGATACGTTGCGACGCTAGTACGTCACTTTGACGCGTCTCTATACGAACACGGGGTATACGTTTTTCAGCTGGTGTGAACAAATGGCGTGTTGCTCCTGAAAAAATAGTAAAAAAAAAAATACAATATGTTTAATAGAGATATGGCGATGTGGAACAACATTTGACTGTAAACGTAATCACAATCAGGGAAATGAAGTATTTTTATTTTTCTATTCTGGTAAGCAGTACTTGGGGAATTGTATGTCTTAAAACTAAGCTCCTTCATATGATACAATATGAAGCTAAAAAACTGAGTAGAAAGGAATGATAAGAATAATACTACATATACAATAGAGTTATAACAGTATTTTAAGAAATATTTCAACATAAAAAAAAAATTCTAAATTTAAATTCTTAAAATATTATTGTTCTTACATACTAGCTATAATTAATTTAACGGAATAATTAGAAAATGATTTACAAAAATACTATCAGTTATCAGTTTCACACTTTATCCCGCACACAGCAGGGTAGGCAGAGAAAACTTAGTGTTAAGACACTTCGTTCCTCACTTAACACCAGAGCGAAAACATAGAAATATACATTTAGATAAATATTTCATTTTCTCAAGTGGAGATCAAACCCACAACTAGTCACCTTTACAGTCATACTTTGCGGCCGTGTGCTACGATTGGCCTGGCCATTCAGAAATATATGTCTAAACAAGCAATTTCTACAAAATTTATATAAAAATGCTGCATTCAATTTACTAAAAAAAATCATGAAAAATAATTCAAATATTTTAGTCACAACTATAGTATAATACAATCACAAAATATTTTAATCCATACTAATTAATATCCTTAATAACCCACCAGGAAACTTGCTGGGCATTAAAATGCCACAGTACTGCCGCCATTTTCTTCTAATAATACCAACAACTTTTCCAGTAGGTGATATATCATCTACAGAATTAGGTTTAGTGTTAAGAAGCTGAGATTCTTCTTCAAGTAAGTCACCGGGATCCTCGGCTTTGTCCTCTAAAACAATGTCACTGGGCTTTCTCCACTCTTCTTGAGGTAATATTTCAATTGCCACTATATCACTGTCTATTGCTCTGTTTATACCTATATGGCCTTGTAGTAAGATCTGGAAAATAATGAAAATAAACATTTTAAAAAAGAACTAAAAATCACATTTTATTTAAAATCTGAATAAAAAATGATATAAATCTTTTTAACATTTTTAAATTGTTTTATACCACACTAAGGAAAGAAAAATACTGTCACTTAGAAGATATAAAACATAAAAAAAATGATATAGTGGAATTTGGCAACTTGCGCTCCGTATTTATTATGGAGCCAAATAATAACTAACTATTTAAATGAGTTAAAACTTACAGGTTTTTCAAATCCATTAACACTCGCAGTTCCTTCCAAGAAGTTATCTCTAGAGGCATGAAAAGTTCCTTGATACAATTTACCATTTCTAATCCCACTATGAATTTGAATGGGTGTTAAATGTGCTGGATATAGTGCATCTTTAGAACAGCTCTCGGGTATTACATTCTTAGAAAGTTTATCAGAAAGGCCCGGAAATCCATTAACTTTTTCTATATAATCTTTTACTAAAAACAATAGTTAAATAAATATACAATTTGTTTTATTACTACTACAATTCATCTATTTCTTTAATTATCAAAGGGAATTTTTTTATTTTTTTTCATACTCTACTTTCCACCTAATTGTTAAGACATTGCATTTTAAATGAAGTGTGAGTGTGAATTGAAAGCTACATTTTGTTAATCAGAGCAGAGAAATTAAAATAATCCATTGCTCATATGGGTGAACGAACCAAGAAGCACTGTGTGTACAGACACTGTCACCTCTAGCCTCAATTCAATAAATAAAATTTTATTATAAAGTATTTAACATTAAAAAAGTTTTAGTTTAAATGTTATAAGTCAACATTGAAAATATAAGTATACATACCAGAACTACACACAATTCCATCGTCTTGAGCAATTTTTCTATTGTTTTCATCATCCGTGAGAAGCACAATTTGTGGAAACTGTCCAATTATATTCTTGATTGATATATGTGAAGCATACCATGAAGCTGCCTTACGAATAGCTCGATCATTACGATCATTTTGTTTTTCACCAGGATTACGTTCAACATATGTATCTCTATAAAAAATTTACTAATGAAAGAATTCTAGTAATTCAATATGCCAAAGTATTAATTTTGCAACTATATCCTATTATATTTTGCAACTATATAACTATATTACTAGACATCATATATTCCTTAAAATTTGAAATTAAATTATGTATTACTAGATTCTCTCTGGTTAACCTTTTCTTTATTTATTACAATCTATAGTCTATTCCCTTTAGCTTGAGACAAAATGTAAACAAAGAAAACAAAGTTTCTCAAGATTTCATTTCAGTTTTTTAATTTCTATTTTGTTTATTATATAGAGTTTCTCACATATATATATAGCAACTAGCTGTACTATTATTATGCTGTATTATGTGAAAGCCTGACATTGTTCTATATTATTATTGACAGTTATCAGGGTATTATTTTCTTACTAATTTTTATAAATTTTGAACTACATAAATCTTGCCATATAAAGAAACTATTTTACCTTTGTGTACCTTTTATCTCATGACTCCCTGATTAGGGTATAGTTGTAGTTGAAGCCATTATGGAGCAATGTAACAGTATCTAACTGTAAATACAATATATTTGCATTTTATTCCCAATCAGAGAAATAAATTATTTTCATGTCTTTGCGCTGGTAATAAATGTTCTGCCAAGTATATTGAAAATTGGATGGAAATCTTAGAACAACACTTCCCTCTGTCTAACATAATACAAACAGGAAGATAAAACAAAGAAGAAAAACTTTTTTACTTATGATGTTCATTGACAAATGAGTAGAATTTTCGTTTTTTATTGCCTATTATCTCCAACAGTCTTTGAAATATAGCTGTATTCTGATGTTTAACCTCCTCAAGTACAGTTTGTAAAATAATGACATTCTTCAATGCATCTTCTTCAAGGATGTCGATCTGATGTAATACTACATTTGTGTCCAAAATTAAATAGTGATCATAATCGAACAAAGCACAAATTGATTCCGGCTTATTGTCCAATGTTAACTCATCATCCTTATGTGGACATACATTACATGCCGCTGAACCACATAACAAATCATCTCGTAAATAATGTTCTCTCACAATCTGTAAGTTTATAGAGATATATTTAAACAAAATTAAGTTTATTGATGTACAATATGAAAACTAATTATGAACATAATTCAATCTCCTCAATAACCTTTAAAACATTGCCGCGTTTTGTTTTAGTAAGAAATGTTTTTGTAGTCCACATTATTCGCCAATCAAAAATTATCAGTAATTAATATTAAGAACTCTTAATCAAAGCAAACCTAATATAGAACAAATTATAATTATTTATTTACATAAAGTTTAAGTTATTTTATATCGCACAAGTCAACTGACTGTCAAACAAGACAAGAGTCAAACTCTGACGTCTGAAGCATATCTCATCACAATTTTCAGCAGGGATGTGAAAAAGTATCTATTTTTGTTATCGATTCGATATTTAACTAATCGATTTTAGAACACATCTTAATCTACTTATGTAAGTACGCCTACTATTTATACTTTGCCGTCATTAAGATACATAGTCTCTGTAAAGCTTTAAGAACACTTAGACAAAGTCTCGGTTTAAAAAATGAGGTGTAAAATAAGTGTTGCGATGTCTATACATATGACATTTACATTAAAAATAGGAGACTTCCCGCCTTTGAAATTAAATAGTATTATTTAATGTCAAGAGCCTCATATCAAAAGACCATATCAAGGCCAAAACAGAACAGGCAAATCTGAAACTAGGAGTGAGACAGTCCTCGCTCAATTAGAAAAAACATTTACAAAAACATAATAAATCTAGTTTTGACCTATGTAATTAAACCCTGGGTTCAGCAAGCCACCCCAATATAGAAATAGTTCAAATAAATATAATAAATCCAGTCGATGCACAGTGGTAGTGCAAGTGTGACTGCCAAACCGACTGGTTGTGGGTTCGATCTCCACTCGAGGAGATGAATTTACTTAAATTTATATTTCCATTTCTTCGCTCTGGTATCAAGGCTAAGCGCGGCGTTGAGTTTTGTCAATCAACACGCAATGCCTCCAGAATTCAGCAGAAAGTGGGGAACGAAGTGTCTTAACACTAGGTTCCCTCTACCTACCCTGCTATGAGCGGGATACAGAGTGAAGCTAATAAATTTCAACGTTTTTAAGATAAAGTATTGGAAATAATCGCAATACTCCATGATTCATACAAACTAAGTTTGGAACATCATAAGGATCAAAAAATCGCTAACAACAATCATTATTTTCAAATTCAATTTAGAAGACAATAAAATAGAATTAGTAGTGTAATAGAACTGCACAATCAAATGACGCTCTTCTTTAAAAAGAATCAAAATAATATAACAATTTAATTATTGCTTCTGGCTGATTGAAAATGCATAGAAATAAAAAAAACTGTACTTAAAATATATTTATTTTATTGATTTGCATTTATTACATTATTTTAATATTCATTTTGTTAGTACATTATTTTTAACAATAAGTATGAACAGTTTTCTTTTTTTAAAGTATTTAGCTTTCTACGTAGAATTTAAGATAGGATATGATAAAAGGATAATATATTTCTTGTGTAATGTTTTTTGTGGAAACGACAAGGCAAACGAGCGTACGGGTGCTAATAATAACTGAAGACGACCCCGTGCAACATCAGAGGTGCGTTGATGGCCTATAAGGGAGATAGACGCGTTTTTTCAATGTACGAAGGTGCAAACACCGCCGCAGATACGTGGCGCGTGGATGAAAGCCGCACAATAGTGGAATGCCACGTATCCAGATGGTGTGGATGATATTTGAGTTTGTGACATAGTGTGCGTGCAGTTAGGAAATTTGTTCGTATTATGACGATAGAAAATTCATAATTTATGTAACTTGATTACTTTTGTATGCTTACTTTTATCAAGAATCGATTATTTTTTATTTAAAATCGGCTTATACTATGACAACATATTTCATTTTTTATAGGAATCGATTTTTTCCTAAAAAGCCATCCCTAATTCAAACCTCAATGTGACAAGTAAACAAAATATTCACACATGTTTATGTTGTTTGTTAAGTTGTTGTTGTTAAATTTATATAGATTTCAAGGAGGGAATGATGTACCTAAATCTATTAAATCATACCATTTTCATATCTTTACATTCTGGGCCCAAAAATGTATGGAATAGTTTCAGTCTCCTTTACATGACACATCGATTACCGTACTGTATGGCAGCTATTAATCATTAAAATAATAGAAAAAGAATAAGATTATTAATAAAACTATTACTTTAAGTCAAACTCGAAAATAAAGTCTACATTATTTACATTATTATTATTTATAAATTTTAACTGCAAAATTACAAATATATTTTATAGTCGATTACGGTAT
Source organism: Heliconius telesiphe telesiphe (assembly GCA_018249795.1). Taxonomy (NCBI): domain Eukaryota; kingdom Metazoa; phylum Arthropoda; class Insecta; order Lepidoptera; family Nymphalidae; genus Heliconius; species Heliconius telesiphe. Next base: position 421 of record DWLH01002486.1, on the reverse strand, counting down.
TCAATTATTACTTAATTATAAAAGCAAATATTATTTATTTAGTACTCTACACATACTAAACTACAGTCGTAAATTACTACAACATTTACTATGATTAGTATGTTAATGTTGGGCATAGTGCTGTTATGTCAGAAACAGCTGATTTATAGTAATAAATGAATGATTCACAAACATAAATCAAAAATTAAAATATTATTTAGCTCTAAACCATGTCAAAATAGCTTTTCATTGTACCTATGCATAAACATATGTAATATGTGAAATATATATAAGATATTTATAAGATTATTTTAGTACATAATATATTTAAGTTAGTTACATAATGATGATAAATAGGAGTTTGTTGACTAAAAATATCTTTAGGTATTCTGTAAGGTATTTTTTATCTCGACCTACTTCATCTGAAGTTTTATCAGCATAT
>DWLH01002485.1:0-10734 GCA_018249795.1 Heliconius telesiphe telesiphe | reverse complement strand
CGCCGCGCTTTGCCTCGGCACCAGAGCGAAGAAATGGAAATATAAATTTAAGTAAATATTTCATCTCCTCGAGTGGGGATCGAACCCACAACCAGTCGATTTTACAGTCACACCCTGTGCCACTGCGACACGACCGGCCTCTCATCTCATCATCTCATCTATGTAATATGTACCATATATTTGTTCGTATTATTGTAAATACAAATATTAACTCAAATTCGTCTTAATTTTTTCAACAAAAAACCCTAACAAAAATATAAATATTAATTACCATCATTTTCTTTAGTCACATTTTCTTCAATTTCTGTTTTAGTATTGTCGTGGGCCACTTTGAGGTGTCCTTTTAGCCATTTAAAGTTAGAATACCCTATTAAATTTTATGTTAATGAAAAAGTAAGACAACAGTTTTGTTTCCGAATGGTTAAATAAAGATGTGTTAAGATTTAAAAACGAGGCTATCGCGGTGAAGTGGCACAACGATTGTGGTTGTGGGTTCGACGCTCATTTGGGGAAATGAATTATCTATAATAATATTTTCATTACTATGCTCCAGTAACAAGGCAAAACGTAACGTTGAAATTCGTTTGTATTTAATAATGTAATAGAACCAAAAAATATTATTTAATTTTTGTCTGTTTGTTAGTGCATTTGTTCATGCTAATCTCAGAAACGGATGGATAGGTATAGAAATTGTTCTTAAATAAAAGAACTAAACTAATGCAGATTAGTAAATGAATAGTTATGTAGTTCAAGCGGATGAAGCCGCGAGCGGCTAGTATTAAATATTTTAATATTCCTTGCTCTGGTAACGAGGCAAAGCGCGGCGTAGAGTTCGGTCACTCAATACATAATGCCTCAAGAAAACGTCGAAAATTAGGGAACGGCTATAAGGCTAGGTTTCCAGCTTCACTCTGCTTTTTGCTGCATGTCCCTGCTATGTACGGGATACAGCAAGAATGTCGTTTCTAAAAAAATCTTTTTATTCTAAAGTGTTGACACTTATAAAATATGGAAAATAATTATTAATATTTGTAATTCATTACCATAATCACACAAAGGACAAGGAAATACTACATCTCCCTCCGCATCATGTTTGTGTTCTTCACCATGTTCTATTACTTCAAAAGTATCCTTAAACTCTTTGTTACAAAATCTAAAAATTATAATAATAGTTTTCATTAAAGAAAAGATCGAAAAAGTTGTTTTGTAATTTTTAAACGAATTTTCCTTCATCATTAGTGGCAGTGAAAGTAAAACATAAACGACTCCGTTTTTTTTTCAATCACTAAGTTATTTCTAGGTAGAAAAGTCCCTGCGTGTATAAGGCTACTAGAAATGCAGCAACTTAAGAATACTGATAAACATTAATAATTTAGAATATATCAGTTATATCATTATGCAATAATCTATAATAAAAAAATATATGCTGTTAACATTTCCTAGAAACAGTATAGAAAATTTTATGATAATGGCTAGTTTTAAGACTGAATCCATAACATCACTAACCTACATTTTAACTCTTTTACATCACTACTATCATTTTGGTACTTCCCCAGAAACTCTTTAACATTTTCGTCTTCATCTATATTATCTAAATCAATTTCCGGTTCCGCTTCAGGTTCTATAATCTCTACGTCACTGGAACTACCTTTTTTCTCATCTTTTATTATTATTAGATCATCAGCCTTAAAATTGCAGACTGGTTTAGTTATAATTTCACCGTCGGGACCGATTTCTACGTTTACAAACTCTGAGCTCTCTTTAATATCATTATCATTTAAAATATTACATTTATAGGTATGTTTGAACGTAATCAAACTTGTTTTCTTAAAAATAAACTGTTGATTATTCTTAATGACCAAATATTCATCATTTTTTAATGCTTCTTCAGGGCCTTTAAGTCGACTGGCCACAAAATTTTCGGTTAAACAAATTTCACAAATAACTTTAAGTTGGGTATATTTCTTTTGTTCACATCTGTGTAACATTTGGTCTTCTTTATCGAAAATATATAATTTTTCATTGTTATCCACGATTTTACCACATATATAGCAAATATGTTTGTCTTTAACATCCATATCTGTTAAAGGTTTGGAGTTCCAATTCCTACCAAGTCTTGATGGATCAGTTTTTCGTACATGCCTACGCTTATCACAATTTTGATTATCATACGGAAGGAATGTTACTGGAGAATTTTTAAACATATCGAGAATATCCTCTCGAGTATAAACATTACGATTTGCTATATCACTATTTTTATAATTTTCACTAATCAACGTTTTGGGCGATTTATTTTTATTCGCCAATTGCAAACTTGCATACGTTTTAGATTTTTCTTCGAGATATTTCGTGAATTGAGCTTCGAAACTAGCTGCATTATTAGAAACCAATTTGAACGGTAGAGTATTCGCGAAGCTATACTTAGGACTATTCTTATTCGATACTGGACTGGTAATATTAATATTTTTAATTTCACCGATCTCTGTATTGTCATCAATTGATTCATCGACATTATCTGTATGTTTGACAAAAGGTAATCTTTCTAATGTTAAATCAGTGAGGGGGTCGTCATTATCAAAATGTATTTGGGAGGCACGAATTTGAGTGCCATCGTCTAAAATGTAGACTAAATCGTCGGTACCAGCCTGATTTGCACCTAAATCGAAATTTGTTGGGTCTAGGGTAGAATCAGTAAGACTTTTTTCAGCACTTAAAAGAAATGTATAGGCATTATCATCGAGAGACACTGGTTGGTTGCCTGTTACAGAATTAAGATCGATTTCATATCCAAGAAGTGTTCTGAAAAACATTACATACTCAGTTTAACATGATATATTTTTTGTCTATTTAACGATTTTATTATATAAAACAAAAGACTTAATTATCTATCTCATATAAGCTATATGATTAAGATGTTATTTCGGATGAAATTTGTGATAGCAACTATAAAAAACGATTATTATGGATCCAAAGCCCATTCTTTGGATTAAAAATATTTTTATATCAGGATCTTTGTAACTTATTGTTCAGTAATAAGTTATTGTTAAATCAGCTTCACGCTGTATCCCGCATACAGCAGGGTAGGCAGAAGGAACCTAGTCTTAAGACACTCCGTTCCCCAATTTCTGCCGAAATCTGGAGGCTTTGCGTGTTGAGTGGCACGACTCAACACCGCGCTTTGCCTCGACACTAGAGCGAAGAAATTAAAATATAAATTTAAGTAAATCATATACATTTATTATATTTCATCTCTTCGAGTGGGGATCGAACCCACAATCAGTCGGTTTTACAGTCACACTTTGTGCCCCTGTGCCACGACTGGCCTCAAAATTATTGTTCACATCAACATATGTGCAAATCTACTGATATTAATGGATTTTTTTGTTCACGTTGCATCCCGCTCTGGAGAACTGGGAATTTAGTGTTAAGACACTATGTTTCCCACTTTTCACCGTATTCTAGAGCGTGTTCGAGCATTCATTGCGTGTTTAGTCTTCGTGTAACACCATCTCTGGTGTTACACGAAGTCGTGGGTAGCTCTCGCTACAGGTGCGTTGCCAGGCTTTAAGGTGGAGATAGACGCGCTTTAAGATACCCAGGATGTATTGACCTGGAAGCCATTCCACAGTTGCGTGGCGCGTGGAGGGAAGTTCCTGTGAAATCGCATAGAGTGCCACGTATCCAGATGGTGTGGATGGTAGTTGAGTTCAAACAGTTCTCCAAAACTCTCCCCATGATAAATGCGGTAGAGAACGCATAGCGTGGAGACATCCAATCCATCCAAAGCCAATGTGTCAAGCTTTTTACAGATCATTAGGTCCCCAACGATTCGAACGGCTCTACTTTGTATGCGATCAAATGGGTCAAGCTGATACTGGGGTACAACAACCCAGTGATGAGAACAGTACTCTTTAGGAGGCCAAACCTGGGCCTTGTACAGGGTACTGTCTCACTCTGTTGATGGTCCTAAGTTTCTTCAGGGCCGACTTGGCCTTGCCTTCCAGATGATGGCATTACTGGCAGTCTCTCGAAACACTTCCAATGTGCTAATACTGGGCGCGGCTATAAGCGAAGTATTTTGGAAGACTGGCGATAGGACAAATATGGTTTTTTTAGTGGTTCACGAGCATAACTTGGGTGTTCTTGGGATTGAATTGAACCCAGTTCCTTTCAGGGGTGAAAGAGAAATGATTGATAGATGAGAAAACATTCCCGAGGAATGCTTTAACTGAAGATACAAGTTTATTTCAGCACTGGTCTAGGTTTTCCCGAGAAAGACATCCACTGTGCTATCATCTGCATAGCAATGAATGCTAGAATCATCTAACATGTGACTGATATGCAGAAGAAACAGCGTAAGGGACAGCACGCAGCCTTGGGGAACGCCAGCGTTCACGGGTATGTATTCGGAGCAAAAATCGTCGACAGCGACCTTGATGCTACGCCCAGTGAGAAAGCTGGCGATACACTTGCATAAATTCCCGGAAAGCCCGGAAGGCTGGAAGTTTTGTAACCAGCGCCCCATGCCAAACTCGATCGAAAGTCTTCTCCATATCCAAATTAACTGCTAGGCCCTCTCCCTTGCTTTCGATAGCCGCAGCCCAGCCGTGGGTTAGGTAGACCAGAAAATCACCAGTTGAGCGACCATGGCGGAAGCCAAATTAACGGTCATCAATCTATTAATCACCAGAGGTGCTGGTACCCTCCTGGTGTATCTCTTAGTGCCGCTATAATATTCCAGGGAGGGGCGGGGGTTGGGCGCAGGAGCCCGGCATTACCTAATAAACGCAATTGGTTGTAATGATCTGGTCGAGCCTGACCTTCCACACGTACTTTAGGCACCTTTTACAACACCATCAGTACCAGGGTGCCGGGAACACACCGCGAGACAAGCGAGGCTTTGCCTCTTTACCAGGACAAAGAAATAAAAATATTAAACATTTCATTTTCTTCGAGTGGGAATCGAACCTACAACCTGTGCCCCTGTGCCATGGCTGGCCTCATATTATTTCTATAAACGTGTAAAGAGAAAATATATATATTGTTTATATTTAAAATGTATATAGTTAAATATTATAAATAAAACAAACTTGGAATTGTTAATAAAAGTTTGGAAGCTATCATTCTGTTCTATCTTCAGTTCCACTTCCTTTCCATTTATATCATCCATGCAAAGTACTAAAGGAGGTGGTGTTTCAGACATTGTTATTTCATTTATAAGCACCTGGATAACAATTCAATATAAATATGTAAAATTCTAATATATTGTATTATATTACAGGGATGAACATATAAACAAATGTCAATTAGGCATATATACAGGATGTAACGCGATCGACAGATCAACTGTTGTCTATTTATAGAGGACCTCAGCACCAAAAACTAACTAACTAACTTCAAAACTATCGGCTTACAAAAATCTTGGAAATAATATTGAAACAATCGATTTTAATTAAGTAAAATTTTATCAAACAATTCCAAGGGCTGTAGCGAAAAAAAAATACTGGTGGTCTTTTCCAGTAGTCATTTTAAAAAGTACTAGTATTAGTATAGAATAATCTCTGAAAGTTTCATAGTCGCAGCTATTGAGCTTTTCATTCGTCCAATGATATTTCAGTTGTCTAATGACAACATATTAAAAAATGTACTCAAATCAACAGTACAGTAACAGTAAAAAATTGTTATTCTTAGTACTAGAATTGACTACATTTAAATCAATTATATTACATATTTACATAAGTGTTTGCATTTTTTACCAGCCTTCTAAAATCAGACAATATCTATTATATCAGGGTATCTAAATTAAACTTTTAGTATTTATTTTTTATATGCATTTCTAATTCTGAAAATAGAAGGTACAAAAAAATTACTTGCAAAATATTCATTCCACAGTGTGTGAAAATTAAAATTAACCACCACCCAAGCGCATTAACCAATTCATGGCCTGTGCTAGGATGGCTTTACAAATCAAAATATTTGTATTCAACAAACATTGTCGGATTATAGAAGACTGGTAGAAAATGCAAACAGTTATGTAAAAACATTGATTTAAATCTAGTCAATTTTCATTACAACAACAACAATTTTTTACTGTTTCATTATTTGAGTACATTTGTTAATATAATATAATTTTCATTGAGCTGATGAAACCCACAGAGATTATTCTATACTAATACTATTCATTTTTAAAATAACTTCTGGGAAAAAATCACCATTATTTTTTTTGTCCCTACAATCCTTGAAAGTTTTTGATAAAATTTAGTTTATATAAAAAGATTTTTGTTTCCATGTTATTTCCAAGATTTATAAGCCGTTAGTTTTGAAATATTATATAAAAGGCCTACTATTGACCTAAATTGAGAAATAAAAAATCACGAGCGCAGACTCAACAATGGGGCTGTATTTGCCATGTTTCTTAAAGAATCAGATTATTCCAAAAAATCACAAATACTCAAATATCTGCCAAACCACTGGAAATCGGCCAACATACATGGGGGTGAAATAGATAGGTATAGAAGTCCTCTCTAGACCCATAGAGGACCATTGATCTGTTGAACACATTACAACCTGTATATGTCTAACACAAATGTGTAAAATGGTAAGACATTAATAAATTTAAACAAAAACATCATTTTAAAATTTTGGCCTTAAAAGCTTTCATTAACAGCATGTCATTTATTTTAAATGAAATATTTTCTAAGTGACATAAATTATTACTTTACATTATGGTGGAATGAGACAGCATCAGTCTATGAACTATTATGGTTTCGATTCTAAATCAGTGAAATCAATTATATTAATTTCTCTGTTTGGGTAAAACAGGTGGAACATTTTGTGAATTTGACATACAATGCTTTGAATTCCATTGGAAAATGGAGATTTTGTGTGTGTTGAAACTTAATGTTGAAATTAAAAGTACCCTAAAGTCAAAGCTAAAAAAGAATAATTCTATATTATTCTTTTTTAGTTCTTAACTGACTATCCAAATTGAAATTAAAATCTTTAAGAGCCAATGCATTTTTATTTGGGTAAATGGAATTTATATATAAATAAGCAAATTTAAAATTACTAAAACACTCAATTACAACTTAACAAATTAAATATTCAATAACATTAAATCATAAATTATATATGTTATCCAAAAGACTCAAATACTAATTATATAACTTCTTTTCAAATTCTTATTTTAACAAAACATATTCCAAATAAACCCTTACTTATATGAAGTAAGAAGTAGAAAATATTTAAAAGAATTTTTCAAAAAAACAATTTACAAGGAATCCATCTAACTAGGTGTAAGCTACAAACATTATTAAAAACTAAACAACAGTTAGTCTATCTATCATTTAAATTTTGTATTATAACTTAAGTTTCATTGTATATTTCCAGCCAAGTCGTCAATAGCAAATGAAAATGCAAAGTACTGGCCAGTTTAAGTAAAAATATTTTGGCCAGTATCTTTCGATTTTGTCATAACTTTTAATCACTTGTTGTAAACAAAAAGAACAGTGAAATAATCGCAAAATTATTATAAAAAAACTAACCAAGATATAGTCATAAAGCTATAATAATTTCCTTCACAATTGGCATAATGAAATAACAATTGAATTATAAAGAAAGAAAATTGTTTTGATTTTTGAAATGTTGACAAGACAAAACAAAAATTAATTCGTCATAGATATTCGATTCTATAAATAAGATTTTACAGATAAGTGAGAAAAATAGTAACGAAAGGCAGATTATTAAGTTATATAATAAATGTAGCGAAAGCTCTCAAATATTGACCGTACCGTATAAAAATTATTTCATTCTTGTAAAATATATAATATGTTTACTATATAATACACTCAAAATATTTTTATGAGATCAATTTTTTTTCAACGGCGAAATTATCTAAAAAAAAATATACGTTTCTTAAGTCAAATCAGTTCAATGAAAAATGTTTTATTTAATTAATGAAAGCTCTTCTATTCGTCAAGAAAGGCCAAAGGAATAATTCATTAAATAGCTCTAACACTCAAATAATAAAATATCTTTATAATTTAAGAATTGTCAAAATGCTCTCAGTAATATCGATAATAGTAAAGTTGCGAGAAAGAGACAAATAACAAATTTATTTGATTGACAGAACATATGAACTGTCATTAATTCCCAATAATGGCCGATAGTTTATCTAAATACGGAATAACATAATCATATTGATACACATCTAATTATATTAAATGATTTTAAAGTGAAAAATAGTTTAGAAGTACTGCGGAATGTTTCCGCTTACCCCACCCGTGGTTAAGCGTTTGCTGGGATGGAAAAAAGGACCCGAGGGCTCCTCAGCAGAGGATAAATGGTCAGAAAAGGCGGTGAAAAGTTTAGTAAAGAAATTAAAAAAGAGCGGTGCGATCGAGGAGTTGGAGAAAGCGCTCTCCAACCAGAACAGCCACACCAAATGCGTTACTATACCCAGGTATTTATTTTTGTGTTAAAATGACGTTTCGTTATAATTATATTTGTGTTTAGGCATTTCCTTTTTGATTTTTACGTAATTGATTGAAGGATCATATTAATTGATAAAAAACGATACTAAGGCAACGTGAATTGCGCTTATCTTGACTAAAATTGTCTTCTGTTAATACTTTTTATTTCAATTATATATTTTTTAATAAATGTATACAATAACAAAGGGATTTTTTTTGTTTGTAAATAAAGTCATTGTATTTGCGTAATAATGAATATATATAAAAAAAAACAGAATTCCAATACGATTCCAGTAGGCTCTTTATTTAATAATTTTCTTATTAAAAAAACTCAAGCATAATTTTATATGCAATTTTTTTATAAATTTATATGCATATTATTTTTTCTTGTTCCAATTACTTAAATTTTTATAGGAAACTATCACGAACTACAATCTATTATAACATGTAATTTTTTTCTTATTAGATTTTATTTATATTTATAGAATTGAATCTTACTAGAATATATTTAATTGTTTCATTACAAACCATGGACTAATATTTATATTTATAGTAAAATTTGTGAAATGAAACATATTATTATAATTTTTTTTTTATCAGGCCATTGTGGCAGAGTGGTGTGATGATTTTGGTTTTTATTCCTATTCAGGGGAAAAAATATCTTTATATTTTTCTTTTCATAATAAGACAAAGTGTTCTGTTGTCTTCGTTCACTTAATATGTTGCATCAAAATTTGGGTGATATGTAAAGTGTCTCATCATAAGATTCCTTCTGTCTTATAATAGCAATATTATTAAAAACGAATCTCATCAAAGGTTGTTGTTGCAGATGACATTGAATATTTCATAGAATAAACAGCTTTGTCTTAAAGAGATTTTAAATTGCAAATTAGCCAGTTTGCTTATCATTATTTTTACATTGATAAATAATTTGTGTATAACAATACAGTTATTCCCATTTAATAACTATTATTAATATATTATTAATATTGCCACACATTTTGTGTCCATTGTGGAGAATCTTTGATTATTTGATTGTTGCGTACTCAACTCAGATGTGGAATAAAAAAATGAATTAAATATGTAATTTGTTCCCCACTCTGAAGAATGAACTATTTAATGAAAATTAAAAAAAAAAGAAAAAAAAGTTTATTTTTCTTTACACATTATCTTACTCATAGCTACATAGAGGACCTAGAAACCTAGTGTTAAGACCTGGATTCTGGAGTGTATTTAGTGGTGCAACTTAATAGCACTCTTACCCTTGTTACCAGAGCAATTGAATAAAAATATGAAAATTTAAACACTTCAAAAGAAATATTCTTCAATGCCTATATTCAACAAAGGTATATGAAAAAGTGCTAGTGTTGATACTGGTTTTCTAACTTTTTTTATCATCTATTACTTCATAAACCTCAATTTTGAAAAGAATCACAAAACTTAATTCTTTTATCCTTACCACCTAAATGCAAATCGTGCAAGTATTTCAATTTCCTGATTATGTTTATTTTAGTTTCATACTGTCCTTCACGTAGGAGGAACTTGAAAAACTAGTGATAACATTCCTTTCCCATTAAGACAATTCTTTTCCCGATTTTACGTCGTAATTCTCGCCATATTGCATGTTGAGTGGCAGAACTCCGCCCATTGCCCCGTTACCAGACCATAGAAATGAAAATATATATTTCATTTGAAGGAAATGAAATATATATCAAACCCAAAACCTTTCCCGGTTACAGTCGCACGCTTGTGTCCCTGCACTATTACTGGCTTCTATACTATATTGTTTATTTAATATTAGCTTTAAAATAAAAAAGTCTGTTATTATTTTTTTATGGAATTTGCCATAAAAAGTTTAATAAAATTTTAATGTCATAACTTACATATTTATAAGTACTAGCTACCTATAACCTATAACTCAGTATCGCGTGTCGATGACCTCCGAAATACCAATATTTCGATCAATACAACGTACGACGAACGACGTAATTATAATAAAATTCCTATTTTTAGCCATTTTTTATTTATAAGGCATACAATTTGTATACCTTAGTATATTGTTTTGGTTTTTTTTAATTAAAAACTTTTTTATAGCCTCATGCATTCGTTTTCAAAGTTAATGGTTTTTAAAACTTAGTAATTGCTTATATTAAAAATATCTTATTAGAATTAAATAAGAATAATACATCAAACGCCAATTAAATTAAAATATCAACCAAACAAATGCTATACTTGCCTGACTGACTGAACTGACTGACTCATT